>OZ010718.1:9382521-9582521 GCA_963932345.1 Ophion ventricosus
GGTCGGTAAATTACTCGAATTTGCTTTCACACATCCATTGCACGAAAATTGAACTAGTTTTCAACTTTGTCAGAAGCTCGAGCTGTTTTCAGATGTAAAATGACACCAAATTTTACATTCGGGTAAACTTGCGTGTAAGCCGGATAGATAACCTATTCGGTCGCGTTCGAACGATGACGTCACAAGCGCCAGCGCCGATAGCGTAGTATTTCGCGCCAACATCTACAATTTGAATTATCGTGATATAAAAACAATGAATTATTATCTTTAGAATTATTTCGAAGAAAAACCCTTTCGACATTTCGTTTAATTATCACAAAAAAAAACAATTCTAAATAAATAAAAACGAACATTTTATTTAACAACTCCATTGTCTACACGTGGTTCCGCAAATAAATTATTTTTAGTACAGTTTCCCATGCACAATTTGTATATTTGCTTATTTGTTTACTTTACAACTTTAATGGAGTAAGTATGAAATTATATTGGATACGAGAACAATTATTTTATGAGAAAATCCAACTCATATTAAACATTAAATACCAAGGAAAGAGAATTGAACATTGAACGCAAGGAAAGATAATTTTTTGCGCATCTCGATTCTATCTGGTATTTGAGGATATGGATCGGTTTATCCCCACCAACAATAAATATTTTCATTAAAGAGAGAAATACGTAGTTCCATATATCTCGACCATCTCTGAAGAACGTGTTTCGTGTTGTCGAAAATCAAGATCTTGCGAAAAATCGTCTCTGTTCCGTGTCGACGTGCTTCGAGGTCAGTGTAAATGCGCAAAACCATCTGGTAGTGCTCTTAGAAAATGAGGAACACGTAGCAAGACGATTACAATAAAAATGGCGACTTGGCGATGTAATAAAATAAAAGAAGAAATCACATGTACGACGAAAAAAAATAAGTACTGACAGGTTGTCAAAAATTTTATTTAAAAAACACAGGGTCCAAAATTCAGACCTGAGCAATGTCGCAACAAAGATTATAGACAATATTGTTACAACGTATAATTGCGTATAATAAAAACAATATGTATATAATACTCCAAAAAAATTAACTTTTTTTTTGTGCCGAAATTCGTAAACTTCACATTTTCTATTACTCGTAAATTACAGCGGTATGCAGGCCAAGTTTAATACAACGAGACAAAAAGAACATCTTAGTTGCCTTACGTAGCGTGTAACAAAAGAGAATCCGTGACTTGCGTTATCAAATAGTTGGACCACGTCTGGTGATCGTGCTGCTTACGCAAATGGGATAACATACATTCGTAGATGAACAATCGTGTGCCAGGCAGAAAATACTATCTCAGGGTGATGTAAACAACATTATTTTTCATATTATTTATAAATCATATATACTAGCATAAAAAGATAATATATACTTAGAGTCTAAGTACATTAAGGGGGGGGATACCTTTACGAGGCTAAAAGATCGATGAATTTGTGGAATTTTTTTCTAAAGGAAATAATTATTTTAGATTTTTTAGAATTTAACATTTATTAAGGTGTACTTTCATCTACCAAAGAGTATTTTTTAAGTTACAAAAAAATTTTTAATGGCTGAGATATTCCGCTGGCTCTGGAGCAGGTCGACTCGGGACTTCGAAAATGGCATACACTCTGGTGTTCGTTGTTTTCGTCTGAAACCAATAGCGTTGAAGATTTTTATTGACAACATTCATAGTTCGTCTAGAAGCCTAAAAAACAAGTAACAAATAAAAAATTGAAAGAATTATACCATTTTTAAATAGAAATTGCGATGTTTGATGAAATTTTTCTTCTATTTTGATATGGAAATGTACTTTTCTTGGCCGATTTTTTTGAACATTTAGGCTTACAGACTAGGTAGTGATGTTATTCAGTCATGTGCCAAATTTGGTTGATATTTTTTGAATAGTTTTTACGTGAGGATGTATGCCAATTGGAAAAATGCAGTTTTGAGTAAAACGCGTTTAAAGTTAGGTGACGGAAAAAGTCAATGATAACAATTACTTAGCGGCTAATCAGCGATTCCAGGGCCATATACTAAGCCGTCGGCTTCTTCGAAGAATTGATTTTCTTCAGCCTTTTGATTTTTCCGTGCTTTTCGAGCTTCTTTGGTCGATAAGGAGCTGCGCCGCTCCTGTCGATGGACCCGTCGAGCGTCGGCGCTGTTGGCGTAATTTTTGCACTGAGTTCTAATTATGATATCCAATACGAGCATGATTTCCAACATCGATGTGTATCCTTCGTTGAATAGTCCAGCCGCAAGATAGGATGCAACTTTGACGATTTTCAATCCAGAATTCAATTGCGTCGGAAACAAGATCCAGATCGTTGAGTTGAAACTTTCATTGGCATTATGAGTATTTTGAGTACGCTCAAAAATAACCGTGGACGCATTTGGAAACAGTAGAGTATAAAAGATAGGTAGGCCCGTCGGTAACGCACGACTATGCGTGGCTATAACTTCCGAACGGCTTCGAATTTTGGTTTAAACTTTTGGTATGATATTTTCAAGACATTGGACTAACGTTTTATGGAAAAAAAAATCCATTTTTGGAAAGTTGTAAAGATATCTCCCCCCTTGATACACGATACGGCATGATATATAAAACAATTCGTGGCACGTGCCTATGACATTTTTGAGAGTCCTTTAACGCCTGAATTTACGAATCAACTTTGAGATAGTATCTGTTATCAAAACTCACACTATTTTAATATTTTTAAGTGTCCCCAAGTGTATTTAAAGTGGATACAAAAATTCTGGTCACGGTTCATACAAAATGTTCGGAATATTATCCTTTACAATACGACGAATCATTTCGTATTGGAATTGCAAATTAATAAAAACAAAGACTCTTGATTTCTAAATGTGGAAAAGTTTTTTACGTATAACGATTGATGGTTGTTCGAGTCTTGAGGCTTAGAATGCGATCCACGTTATAGTCCACAATCGATCGCATCCTGGGCTCGCACTCCGTTGCGCAGTGAACATATTATCATCGCGAAATATACTCTTCTCGCCGAAGATGAGGCACTTATTCGTTTTGGATAGACCTAACCACCCATCGATACGTATGACGGTCGTTGTTGGATTGGATAAGCCGTGATTGCACCGGACCGAGGTGGACTAGAAGTCCTTTGACTGTTTGCTAAACTTCCAAATAGTCCGACTACAACCATCATGAAGATCACGATGAGTTCCCTTTTGAAGAGGTTCTGTGATAGGGGAGAGGGGGGCAAGATGAGGTACCCGGCCAAATACTCGATCTGAATGAATCACTCACGTTCGTTCTGGCATCATATGATGCACTGCCATGACACCCATCAGTCGCCCGTGTATCGTCGCTCTAGAGTGCACGCGTATCGAGTGATGAAGAGAAAGCTGATGTTTCACACACTTATTGCCGTTCTAAAACTTGGTTTCGGATGTGACTGTGCTTTGTCAATTAACGCTAGATGGTGACGTGTTGTTGCTATATGTGCTATATTTAATGTAGAATCAGGTAAGGACTTGCTATTTGCTGCGTTGCTAGTCGTTATTTTATTATAAATATTTGATTGGCAAAATATACGGTGGGGCAAGATGGGGCGGTAGATCCCCATCTAGTACATAGTACATGGGACACAGAAATATTCAGTTTTTTCATGATTTTTATGTTATTTTTCAGACAGCATGTGTATTGTTCCATTTAAATAATCTTCTTTTGATAAAACTGTGTGCTACACATAGCTTCCTTTTCTTCTAGGATGGTGCGGAATTATAAACGCAAGACGGAGACGGAAACAGGGTCCGAAGAGGCTATGCGTTAAGCAAGAAATGAAAAAGAAAAAAGCTGAATTAAAGGAAAAAAAACTATTCATGTATGTGCGCTTTGCCAGCCCAAATAAAGCTACTTCTTTGGGTGTAGTGTGGTTGGGAAATAGTCAACCCCATCATGCCCCCGGGGGTACCCCATCCTGCCCGCAGTATGGGGCAAGATGGGTAGATCTATCTTTTTTGTTTTTAATTTTTATTTGCTATAATTTTCACTCGAATGTTCCTAATTTGACCAAATCTTGTGAGACTGATTATTGTAGGTTGACTCAGAAGTAAATATGATTATGTGACTTTAAAAACATGAGTTTAATTGAGCTTCAAACATTAAATACCCCGTCTTGCCCCCCTATCCCCTAAAAAGATTTGTAATCTAGCTTGAATCAAATTATATTCGAGACTTGTCAATTTACGGTTATTTTTTTTCTATTTACCATTCATTACTCTTTATCAAGTACTCTTGGTATGTCGCTAAATGGACAGGTGTACGCTTCTTCAATGATCTCGCGAAACGCACTGTGCGTTAGGCAAGGCAACCGCACGTTTATATTGGCGGTCGATGTCCTCTATAAAATCCTCGTCAGGAGGTAGCTCTTCATTTGGGCCAACAGATGATCTTGAATGTTCCAAGGCCGATCCTCTGCTACATGCGCATTCTCAAGATTTAACAGTTCAACACTTTGTCGAACTTCCTTTCAGACTTCGCGGTTGTCAGACACTATTTATACGTATACATGCCTCGATATACGGGGTGTCCTATTTTAAAGGCGATGTCGGAGGATCCTGAGGGAGAAGTCAGTGGAGCCCTCCAGGTCGATTGATGGACATTTTTTATTTTTTGGAGGCAACATTAGATTTTTTTATTCATAGGTCAGACAATATGTACTATTTCTTGAAAAACTGACAGTGACCTTTAGGTGTGCTCGATGCCTTTAGCAGCAAAGTTGGCAATATGATTGTCATGTGCTAACTTCTGCTTTTGTTCTCAGGCCTTTTTCTTTTTGTAGACTATAGAGAAAAGAATGTTAAGCACAATTTTAGAAAAGTCTACCTCATGTCGCGTTTGCTTTCGTTAGGATTTTCAAACTTTCTTTAAATCGTAAAAATGTTCCGAGAAAAAATTCTAAAAGTTTTGGAATATTGAGTTTTTGTATCGTCGGTAACTTACCAGCTGATGATAACTTACCGACAGCTCTAAAATATAATGAGATTACAACATTCGTAAATCGTGAGTTAGTAAGACGATTACTAAGTTTTTTTTTTTAATTCAGGGCATAATACTTAATTGACGGCAATAAGCCGACTGATGGTAAGTTACGACCAGTCAGTACCTCAGCAGCATTTGAAAAATTTAGATGCTCAGAATTTTAAAAAGATTTCTCCCAAATTTTTGAATATTTGGATTGTATTTTATGGGTCTACAGGGTGGATCGATAATTATTAGCACCTTGGATATCTTCGAAACTATAAGATTCACAGAAATATTTGCTGAAATGAAATTGCACAGTACGAAAGGGGCCATCCGATAGCGATAATAGTTTTTTTTGCAGGTGGAGGTACTTCGGACATTTGAATGTCAACTCCGATTTTTTAAATGGATTGGTATGTTTTTTTTCTGTATCACGAAAGAGGAGCTTAAAACGAGTTCAACGACCTATAACATAAGGTCATTGAAGATCATAGAAAGTACAGAAAGGCGATAATACTTACAGTTTCGGTAGTAAATAAAATTACTACGTTTTATAGTAAGTGTTCGAAATGACGACCATCAATATCAATGCGTACGTTATTATGTACGTTTACACATTTCTTAGACAGGTACAGAAAGTACAGAAAGGCGATAATACTTACGGTTTACTTCACTGAAAATAAAGACGGTTTCAAGGACACTTTAATAAGTTTGCAGGATAAGATAAACATGATAAGATTAGTATCGATAAATCGGCCACCGAGTACAATGTATTTACTACCGGTTTATTTACTACCGAAACTGTAAGTATTATCGCCTCTCTGTACTTTCTATGACCTTCAATGACCTTATGTTATAGGTCGTTGAACTCGTTTTAAGCTCCTCTTTCATGATACAGAAAAAAAAAACATACCGATCCATTTAAAAAAATGGAGTTGACCTTCAAATGTCCGAAGTACCTCCACCTGCAAAAAAACTATTATCGCTATCGGATGGCTCCTTTCGTACTGTGCAATTTCATTTCAGCAAATATTTCTGTGAACCTTATAGTTTCGAAGATATCCAAGGTGCTAATAGTTATTGATCCACCCGGTATATTGATGTTGCGTTTTCGTTTGTTTCGATTTTTTAAATTTGTGTTGACTTTTTCAAGTAGGTTTTGAGTTTGTTGGGGATTGCTTTGAAATTTTTTTAGCCTTTTCAGATGTGTGCGTACTTGTTTTGAGTTTATTTGGAATTTCAGCGCGCTTAAATATCTTCGGGCTTATTTCGTGTTTTGTTCTTTCAGGTACATTAAATTTGCATAGATCTTTTTTTCGACACCTTAGATTCATTTCCCGGAGTCCATTTTGCCAAGCGGCATCAACATTGTTCAAAATATATCTTGAATGCCGTAGAACGGAAAGCCCGAAAAGCACGACGAAAAGTTTACGTAAAGCAGATTCAATACATTAAATTTAAATTTTATATGAAAAATACCCTGTAACCCATTTAAGACCTTAGGCCACTCTAGGATTTTCCAAAAATCGATTTTTTTTTGTTAAAAATGTACCTTAGTACCTATAAAATTATATTCCAAAAGATGATGGGTGTGAAAAATCTCTAAGTACTCGATTTTCGAATTCTAGTGCAACCCCTTTTGATTCATGTCGTGACTTTCTACTAACTTTAAACGCGTTTATCTCAAAACTACTTTTTTCAAGTCGGCCGGACTCATAATCCAAAAAAATTGCACCCGATTCACTTGAAATTTTAACTGTATATTTATAATTACATTTTCTGAGGCACTACGTAGGATTTTTAAAATTATATTGCATAGTTCCGTTTTTATAAACAATTTTCTGACGATTTTCTCATGGCATTTTATACTTTTTGTTTTAGAAATGCGCCATTTTGACAAAAAAAACAATATATCAAAAAATCCTACGTACTTCTATAGCTATTTTTATAAATAATCGAAAAAACTTTAGTGTCTCATCATAACACAAAAATTATAGGAGCTGTTGTTCCGGCCGTTGACCTTCCAGAAATAAAGGGGTCATTGGAAAAATCCTGCACAGTCGCCATTTTAACATGTATCGCTGTGAAAAAATAATTTTATCTAGTCAATTACATGTATAATAAAACCCCTATTTTATAATTCCCATTTATTTAATGGTTTAGCTGAAAAAAAAATCACAAAATATTCCGTTTTTTTGGCCTCTAGAGTGGCCTAAGTGGCCTGAATCGGTTGAAATTTGTTTGAGTTATGAGTCCGGCCGACTTGAAAAATGTAGTTTTGAGATAAACGCGTTTAAAGTTAGTAGAAAGTCAGGACACGAATCACGAGGGGTTGCGCTAGAATTCGAAAATCGAGCCCTTAAAGATTTTTCACACCCATAATCTTTTGAAATATAATTTTATAGGTAGGAGAAAAGTGTACGGAATAATCCTTTTATATAATTAAGACAACAAATTTTTATACCCAACATCAAATGTTGAAAAAAAATTCTTCACCGTACAATAAAAAATAAGCCAACTTGCTTTTTTTCAATATATTATTTATTTTATTTAAATTTAATTTAATTAATTCCCTTATTATTAATTTATTTTTTATTTATGATTTCTTACGAATTTATTAATTTATTAAAATTATTTATTTAAAAATAAACTAACAAAACCAACTTTTGTAATTACGCTGCATCACCTTTAACCTTTAACAAAAATAGAGTAGGTACGTTATTTGCTTACAAGATGATCCCTAGGGATTATCTTGACTTTCTCATCCATTTGATAGCCAAATGACACATTGTTGTTCTATTGGAGCAAAAAACGTTGGAATTTAGGATGTTAAAAAAAAGTTACCTACAAAAAACTTTCAAAACCTATTCGAAGTAACCCGATTTTACGGTACGTCCCGATATAAAATGGTTGACTGACAAATATAATCGAATTCGTCATTGCGATAATCTTCTACGGCAAAGTTGTGGATGTCCCATTCTTTACTGAATAAACTGTCAATTAACAAACGCCTCTTAAACATCCGTGTCGTTTCCTTATAACGGTTAACGCATTTGTGAGGTCGAAAATTCAATAAAAGCTGAGGGAAAGTCGTACGGACTGGTTAGCTTTTACTTTTAATGCGATCACCTTAGAAGTAGATATTGCACTCTGTACAACTCTCGTCGGTACTGTAACACGTACTCACATGGCCACGTGGATCTGTGTGTGTATGCATTTTATACTGAGCTACTTACCGTACACGTAGCCTGAGATGTGAAACTTCAGTACAAGAAAAGTGCGGAAGTATTCGATATTACGATGATTATCGATTAAACTTGGTACTGGGATGAGGCGAGTTTAATTTTTTTCAATTGTCAATATAATTACAATACCTCGGCGATAGATCGTAAAGATGTCATTTCAGCGATAAAGATAGATATTCTCTGGCTCGTGACAATAATTATGATTGTTATCAAACGGCGTTCTACGCTCAACAATAATTGGCCAATTCAAGCCTTGACACGTTTTATAAAATCGCGTGTGCGCCACGAATGTCAATGACGATTCGCCGCATTTGGGATTTCCAGAGCTATATAAGTATACACGGCGTTTGGTGAGTGACGAAAAAACCGTAGCCTACATAATTTAATAGATTCAAGTATGAAAATCAGATTTAGGTTAAATCTTTCGGCTGTTAATTCTCGATATATGTGCGGCCGTTTCGAAAGTGCTCCCCCTTAATATGTGCGACAGAAACAGAGAGAAAGGGAATGGGGGGGGGGAGGAGGGGAACAAAAATACGAGTGTTGGGTCAATTAACGGATGTGCTATCATTGGCAATATTGAATCAATTTCGTTTATCCCTTCAAATGGGCAATGTATATAGAAATAGACGTTTGGAGGCTTCTTAATTAAGGTATTACTGGATGGATATTCAAAAATCGCGAAAATTCTTGAAAATTTGAGAAATGATCGTTCTTGATAGATCAATAATACATCAGATATTTTAGAATTTCTCGCTGAATAATTTAGTAGTTATAAACATATGAATTTAACACGGTTGCTTATGGGAAAACAGCTTCTGCAGACGTTAATGGTCGCAAAACAAATGGAACTAAATCACCGTAAATTCTGAAAATATTATATCATCAAGATTTAGGATCAAGCAATTGATTATGCTAAGTTTCAAATAAATCAACTGAGTGATTGTCGAGAAATTAATTAAAGTAATGAGGAGTATCGACTTTTTAACGATGAATTAATAGCAATCATTAGAAAACTCAATATATATTGAGTTTTTCGGCAATTATTGATAATAATCAGATGATCTGAATGTATTAATTGAATTTCAAAATTGAGAAATTTTTTTGTTGCACAGTTGAAACAGATGTACAGTTACTGACAAAACCTCAGTCAAGTATACGCCAACATCGTCGAATTTGGCTTCAATTATTATTAAAAGTGGAATATTAATATTTCTAAGTGTTAATTTATTAATAAATTAGCTACTTGTAAGGCTAATCATGTATGACATGATCTAGACTTGTAAATCCACGATTCGGACATTTCAGACTAACTTTTGGCCCGACGGTCCACCCAGTAATACAAGGAGTTTCGGGACAGCTTATCTTTAGGGGGAATCAGGGGGGAGGGATTCTATTATTTTCGAGCAGGGCGCCAACTTTTGCACAACAATATTTCGTTTGAAAACGATACGATTACTGCAATAACTTTCGAGTCGTGCGTTTAAGATCATTATTTTTACTCGAGTGTATTAATAACGTTCGTTATAACAATGCGTATTTTTTTATTATTTTATGTTGAAAAAAATTTGATGAATTTTACCATAGCGCGCTGCTTGTATTGCGAGTTTGTCTTTTTTTTCACGGTTAGGGACACTTATTCTGTTACCGAGAGCATCAACGAACGCAGCAATTCACGCAGTCCATTAAAAAAAAAAAACATTTGCATTTCTTTATTACATCGAATCAATTCTGAACGATAAATTCCAAGTGTCGAGAATGGAAGGTATCGATTCTCTTTACAAATGCATTTTATTCAACTCACGTGCGTAAAAACCCCATTTTTACACCTCGTAAAATAAAATTTCGTGTAATACTTGACGAAAAAACTTTTTCTAATCTCGTGTGATTGTAACACTTGCCTTCGGCTCGTGCTGCAAACTCACACTCGATAGAAAAAAGTTTTTTCGTCCTCGTATCATAATGTACTATTATTGAACGTATAGCCATGCCACGGCGATTATTGGTATTCAAATACACGCGCCATTTAGCACTTATGCGACGTTGTCACACTTCGCCTCTACGTTTCATGTGTGGGGGAAACACTGAACCTTTTCGTTTACAAAAATGTCAGTAATTGATTATCGGTGTTGACGGATCATTTAATTTTTGGGTGACATGATTGTTATAATGTACTGAGTAGTTTGACAGTTTTTCACAACATTCTTAACATTTCTTTACACTATTTCATGCTTTGAACTGCCGATCAGCCATGAGTGTAGACATTTCCCTATGTTAGAAAATGTTTTTTTTTTTCAATTGTAAATTTTATGGGATTGGTTTAGACGATCGATTTCAAATTTAGACGATGCATTCAGTATATGGGAAACTGTATAAAATTCAATAAAAATCAAACATTTCGTCGTTGTCCCGAAACTCATTAATAGCGAGAGAACGGTTGTACCCGCAGGCTCTATTGATAATATTTGACAAAAGAAATTCGGGGCATTTCACGTTTTTAGAGAATAAAAAAAAATACAAATGAAGTCGAATCTTCCCTCTAACGTCAAATGTGTTTAAATTTAGAACATGCGCTAAACATAAATATTTTCATCTCTTTCCTCTCATTCTCATAAGTCTTTGATTAGTTGTATCTGGAAGGTAATTTTCAGATGCGAAATATTGATTTGATTTTAGAAAACATCCAAGAAATCGAACAGATGAAAGTAAGTAAAATAATAATAAAGTGCTCGGCGGATGGGTTAATAAAAAATGAACAAAAAAATCCAAGGCCCCTCTAGAGGCCAAAAAAGGGCATATTTTGTGATTTTTTGTGAAACGGAGCCCTGCGCGCAGGTATAGGCACTATGTGGAGAGGTGGATGAGGCGTCTTTTCAATAAGAGCTGTTAGATAGGCAAAATGAGTATTACGAGGAAGCTGAAGGACTATTATATAATGCTGGAATAGCTGACTAGTCGTTAAGTCACAGAATCATACGTTTTTCCCTTGCCGAAACTTTAAGCACGATTATCTCGAAAGGTTTTTTTTTCAATGAGTTGAAAATCGGTGTACACGATTACTCAAAAACTATTTGACCGATCAAGCTCATACTTGGCACACGTTTTTATGATACTTATGTTTAATTGATGAACTAAAGACCGACAAAAATATTCAAAATAAACATGTTTTTGGCTGGGTCAAATTTCAATTTTTTTCCGAAAGATCAACTTTTTTGTTGTAAGGCCTCCCCTTTAGCCAATTATCATTATTTTTCCAATATTATTAGTTCATCAAGTGACCACATGTATATACTAATCAATTTTTTTTTGCGCAGACTGTTTCAGATAATCCTACGAGGTGCTGGAGTGTACACCGTATTCGGCTTCCCTACCGGACAGCTTTCCGGCGACTGGTTATATCTCCGCCATTTTTTCAATTTTTTTAAGCAACGAAAATCGTTTTGAAAACTAGAATTATGTAATAAAAAGTACCTATGACCCTGAAATCATATATGCATTCCTTACCCTCCAAAAAAAAAATCATAAAAATCGACTAAGATTTGGTGTTCTATAGGGAGTACCCCCCTTAAGGAATTACAGGGCGATAATTCCAAACTTGCTCAACATGCCCCTCCCAACCCCATACGTTGGAACTCAGGAAAAAAAACATTGTAATAATGTATGAAAACATAAGAACAAATCAGTGGGAATTAGGAACACCAGATATGATTCGAATGTCGAAGTACATTAGAATAATAAACTAAGGAAGACGACGATGTGGAACTAAATGAATAATACACATAGAAGTACATTTTCGTAGAAACGGTCTTTAATATCGTTTATATGGCATTAATTCCTTCGTTGGGAATACGATCTGTCAAATTCATCGCATCCGTCTTTACAAGACATTGCAGTTTGCATTCGTTCTATGATACAATACGTGTGTAAAATTTCTGATATGTTTTGCTTACGCTTATTGTCAGTAGGAGTTTCTAGACATTTTCTTCCAATGCAACATACATTAAGGCTATACATACGTCTGGATTTCCTCCGCACATCCCTACAAAATGATTGAGCAAATAATGCTATTTGGCGATTCGAGGAAATGCATTGCAATGAATAAGCCATGAAACGAAATCGTTGGGGCAAATAAGTAAATTGACAAAGTTCCATCGGTATGAGCGTGACAAGCCTGTAGAAAAAGATGTTTGCGTGTTTTCATTAATCAAGGAATCGTAATGAATGATTAAAACTGTTATACTCGTTGTGAACTCGTGCGTGGCTTTGCGAAACTTAGTTTCAACTAACTTCTTACTCGCGGTCGTACTTTGTACATCCATGCAGCTCGAGTAAATAACGATCTAGAATTATAACGATAATATAACCAACTGTAAGAGGTAACATTACCTATTTTCTTCAGTATAATTTACACTTCCGAATAAACAACACGATAAGATACGTTCTAAAATGATCAATTGACAGTTGTACTGCAGATTTGCCATATACGTAATGCATCTGCAATATAACAAATCACATAGTTAAGGCAATATTCTAGTCTAGAAATTTGAAAGAATTAATTTTTTTGATAATTTCTTGAGGTATAGACTCTTCAGAATACGTCCTTGAAAGGAAATTTCGAAATTCCCAATATTTACAAAGCTATAACGATTTTGAATATGATCGGATTGAGAGCCAAAATTGCTCACAGAGAAGAACGAGCTTCAGAAAATCGTCATTTCGAAGCCGAGGAAGGCACACTTTACGAGGCACGAATGGCCGATTAATATAACGCAAGTAGAGGAGAATGGGGCACAATGTGTCACGGGGCACAGTGAGCCACATGCGGTTTCTCGGAGGTCTGTAGCTCGTAAATTTCGAAATTTTACGTGTTGGACCGCGATTTATATTAGGTTTCGTCAAGCCTAAGAGAAAGTCGATAGCAGCTCACAAAGGATTATTGAAAATTAAAAATTGATTTGAGGCTTGGAAAATAACAAATTTCGCTCGCCGGGAAAATGTAAAATATAACAACACGTTCTGTAGCGGCGCCGGTTTTCAGTCCTAATCGATAGTTTTATTATGTGTGATGCACTCAGTGACTTGTGTTTCTCCATTCGTAGTTTAATTAATAGTTATTTTCATCGGTAATGAAATATTTTTCTAGTGGGGTACAATGTGTCAGCGAGTGGTGGGGCTAAATGAGTCGACTCCCAATGAGAAAACAAAGAACTGACGACGCTCCGAAGAAGCGCAATGTGTCACGGGCAACGGTCAACCACATGCGATTTCTCGGAGTTTTGTAGCTTGTAAAATCCGAAATTTTTTGCGTTGGTCCGGGATTTATATTAAGTTTTGGCTGGCCTAAAAGAAAGTCAATAGCAGCTCACGAAGAATTATTAAAAGTACAAGATTAATTTGAGACTCGAAAAAAAAATGTCTCTTGCCGGGAAAACGTCAGATATTGTGGGGCAATTGTGTGGAGCACAATGTGTCATCGAGTTGCTGAGCAGCACGAGGAGTTGACTCCCAATGTTAATGGCAAATAATACCCGTTGTGAAATTATCGCTATGTATGAAAATCTGTTATCTACGTTAGGAAAATATAAGAGTTTCAACCGGCTCGCTGTACCCTACGTCTTGCAGCACCTGACACACTTTACCCACCTATCTGACACATTGTACCTCACCCGTGGGGCACAATGAGCCAATCCGCAAATTTTTTTCGAACCCATTATTTTAGGATTTTCAATCTTTTTGTAAAAAATACGGTAGCTTTATTGTACGTCCAATGGTCCATAAATTCGGTTATGACCTTTTTTTTCTAATCAGACTACTTTGGTAAGAGTAAAAATTCGATAGAAAAAAGTCACACACTGTACCCCACCTTCCCCTATAACATGACATTATATCACTTAGGTAGTTGCGGTTGTCTGAAATTGTACTCAAAACTTTAAACGCGTTTTTCGCGAAACTACTTTGTTTTAACGTGGTTGACATAAAATCTCGAGTTCTCTTCAACCGATTTACTTCGAATTTGGTACGGACCTCCGATATATATCCCTCTAAGGTCTCTATCTCGGATATTGCGAAATTATTATTATTACTATCTAAAAAAAATTTAACTTTGATAAAAATAAGGCGAAATATTTCATTTTTTTTCAAACATTCGCTATCGTCAATTTGTTTTTTTTTCTTTTTGGCAGCTGCCATAATGACATTCTTATTGATAAAGAAAATTGGTTTTATTTCTGTTTCAGATAAAGGGAGCTTTGGAATCATGTCAACCGCCTCAACCCTTCTTTCTAGAGGACCATAACTTTTTCATTTTTTTTTTAAGTTCTTGTAAAATCAATAAAAAAGATTGTAAAAAATGGATACTCAAACATATTTTGTTCTTTTTTTTATCGAGCCCGAATAAAACGCCCAAAATTTAAATCTCCGGGCTAGAAGACTGCTTTAAATGGCTAAAAAATTTCTACGCAATATACAAATCATTCCAGAGTTTTCCAATTTCAATAATCGGAGATCTGTTTACTACGGATAGAATTAATCATGGAAATCATTCGGGTATGTCATTTTTAGCCCGGAATGTTACATAATCAATGCACAGTGTAAAAGTATTCACGTAATTCCAATGTTAACGCTGTTCAATGTACATTTGCGACTTTCTGCGTCGGCTTATACGAGATTCTTTTTGAACAGTTATAAACTTGCAATGTTGTGTAACAATTGTATCAACAACTATTTTAAAAAAAAACTTTTTGTGCTTTTTAGCCTCACATGTTACACGTTGGCTGTAGGAATCACACCTGTTTACGAAATATCGATGCTGCTTAATTGATACTCTTAGGCTCTTCTGGAATTCCGCGGTATCGTTCGTTAAATGTATCTTTCGGTTTTGATTCCGATGTGTCAGTCACGTACAACTCGTTATCGTCGCCGTTTTCCTGTCTCTTCGACCTGGACGATAGCTCGATCAACCTGAAATCAAGCAAACGGCTCATTGTCAGTCAAA
Organism: Ophion ventricosus; assembly: GCA_963932345.1. NCBI lineage: Eukaryota > Metazoa > Arthropoda > Insecta > Hymenoptera > Ichneumonidae > Ophion > Ophion ventricosus. Next base: position 9,397,764 of record OZ010718.1, read on the forward strand.
AAAAAAAATTGTTCCGAAAAAGAATATTTTTCAATAATAAAATGAATTATTCGTGATCGTAAAAACTAAGTATCGAAATAATTACTTTTGTCAAATACGATAAGACGTGAGCATAGAGACTAAACAAAAATTTGATGCTGTCCGCCCAAGAATCGCTAGGACGAACACATCGAAATTTGTTAATTAGACTTACGCGATGAGCAGTACCACGGCGATTTGTGTGGCAAAGGTAAGCCAATAAATGGCGGCTGGCGCTGTGTAATACGTGGTATTGTAAAGTTGCGAATATAGAACTCCACTGAAAAAAGGCACTGCGTTGTCACACACGGCCAACATGGCGAATACCTTTCCTGAAAATAGCATAAAATGGACATGTTAATACAACAACGAGCGTGGTAACACTGTTCTATGTCAATATTCTTAGATCTTAAATCTTATATGTCGTTACTTAAAAAAAATAGAAGAAATCCCTTCAATTACTCAAATTCTTTATCCAAATCGAACTTTTCTTCTAAAACGTTTTTTTTAAGAGAAGTTATCTGCTACTTTTGCCCGTGGAAATTAGGTTTTTAGTGAGACCCCCAGATCCTACTAAATCCCTATAAAGGTTTGAAAGGGACGCCGCATGTAGGGAGTCCACATTGGAATCCAAGTGGATTTCGGATTATTTCCCCATCGCCATCGTTTAAGAATTTTTCATTTGAAATTCTTAATTGGAATTTGTTGGATCTCCCGAAAAATAATATCCTTTCGTGATCCCGTGCACAAAATGGTTCGGAATTCCTAACATCCACCCACATCTGTAGGGGAGTTTTACTTGAAATTACATACTTTTTCTTTTACGATAAATATTTAGATAAATGATGTCGTATAAATTTGAAGTCAAGCGTATATTCATAAAGGTTTATAATTATAATGAAATAGAATCAGTTTCAGAACATTAGTTACTAAACCAAAGATTAGAAAAATAAAAAAACTACATGTAGTTATTTTTATTTGAACGATGCTTTAGAGATTCATTTTGTTTTTAATTCTGCCTAAGGTATGTTTTCGAGGCGGAACCAAAAACGAATTAAAAAAGCATATTTCCAAGACAAATCACCATGTTCCTGGTCTTGTGGACCATGGACATTTCTTGCCCATGATCTACGTTAAATGGCAAATATTTGTGGCTGGTATTAAGGGAGGAGGTACTTTTACAACTTTCAAAAAATTGATTTTTTTCCATAAAACGTTAGTCCAATACCTTAAAAATATCGTACCAAAAGTTTAAACTAAAATTAGAAGCCGTTTGAAAGTTATAGCCACAAACGTGACACAACTTCCCGACGCTTGAGGGCACTGCATGCATAGTCGTGCGTTACCGACGGGGCTACCTATCTTTTATACTCTACTGTTTCCAAATGCGTTCACGGTTATTTTTGAGCATACTCGAAGTACTCAAAATGCCAATGAAAGTTTCAACTCAACGATCTGGATCTTGACTCCGAAGCACGTGAGCTCTGGACTGAATATCGTCGAAATTGCATCCCATCTTGCGGCTGGACTATTCAACGAAGGATATACATCGATTTCGAAAACCATGCTCTCATTAGATATCATAATTGGAACAGTGCAAAAATTATGCCAACAGCGCCGAGGCTCGACGGGTGCATCGACAGGAGCGGCGCAGCTCCTTATCGATCAAAGACGCTCGAAAAGCACGGAAAAATCAAATGGCTGAAGAAAATCAATTCTTCGAAGAAGCTCAAGGCTTAGTATATGGCCCTGAAATCGCTGATTAGCTGGTAAGTAATTGTTATCATTGACTTTTTCCGTGACAAAACTTTAAACGCGTTTCACTCGAAACTACATTTTTTAAATTGACACACATCCTCACGTAAAAACTGCAAACAATCTTAACCAAATTTGGTACATAACTAAACAACGTCGCTACCTAGTCTGTAAGCCTAGATGTTTGAAAAAATCGGCCAAGAAAAGTACTTTTCCATATCAAAATAAAAGAAAAATTTCATTAAAAATCGCCATGTCTATTTAAAAACGGTATAATTCTTCCAATTTTTTATTTTTTTACTTGTTTTTTAGGCTTACAGACGAACTATGAATGTTTTCAATGAAAATCTTCAACCCAGGTTTCAGATGAAAACAACGAACACCAGAGTGTATGCCATTTTCGAAGTCCCGAGTCAGCCTGCTCCAAAGCCAGCGGGATATCTCAGCCGTTAAAAAATTTTTTGTAACTTAAAAAATACACTTTGTTAGATCGAAGTATACCCTAATAAATGCTAAAGTTTAAAAAATCTGAAATAATTATTTCCCTTCCAAAAAAATTCCACAAAATCATCGATTTTTTAGCCTTGTAAAGGTATTTCCCCCCTTAATAAGATCGCAGCATGTACATTTATATAACATGCGGTTGCTATCCTTGTCTAACTCCGGGTCTATGTTATGTGGCTCTTGATGGTACTCTGACTTTGCTAAAGCACGATAACTGAAGAGCTCAGATGGCAGCACATGGTGGACACTGCTACGACGTTTCAGTCAATCCACAAATATATGGTTACCAACCGAGCAATGAAAATCCCGGTAAAGACAAATCCAAACTTATCCTATCCAATGTGTAGAGGATTATTCAATTTTATTGCTGAGAAAACTTACCCCTTTCTTCAATGGGGACGACTTTGGATGTGATCGATCTCAGAACTGGAGCAACAACCGGACCTAAAGCTGCCACACTTGCCCCTGTATAATCGTTTACGTGTATTTTTTACGTGTACATGAGCGAAGAAAAGTTCAATTAGACCGTGTGCTGATTGGTTTTATTTCATTAAAATTTACTAAAAGAAACACAATGTACAAGTGGCTCACCTACGTAGAACAGTTCGTCTCTTGTCGCTGTCGCGAAGAATATTCTTCCAGTTGCGTGTGAAATTGCACCAATGGCCACGATAAAGGTGTCTCTCATTCCGAAGACTTTGCTCATTAGCGGAGTACCAACGAGCATTGCTGCCAGGAAAAAAAGCGTTCAGTCCATACGATCAACGGTGATCATTTATCAATTGAATAGAGGCAAAATCAATTCGTAACAAAAACGAATGCTTCTAATGTAACTGGGATAAGAGATATTCTTCTCAAAAATCAATTTGCAATTCCGTCTTTCGACAAGCCGGTGGAGCCCAAAAAACAAATCGTTAGAAAGTTCCTAGATGTCTGGTGACAAATTCTGGTTGAAATTTTATTAGAAAAAAAGACTGCTTTTGTACCAAGGCAAAAAAATTATGATCTTAGTTTCAGACAGTCCAGTCATATCGGAGGCATTCGACAAAGTTTCAGTCTTTGTATCAATATAACCGTCGTTTACCAGCTAAATTAATTGAGAATATAATGACTGACCTAATACGAACAATGCAGACTGGAAGGTTCGAAATCGACTGAAAGCTGTAACGTCCCAGTTGAACATGCGTTGAGTGTACAAGTAACTCATGGATTTTTCGTCCCTTTGAAACGTGTACAAGGCCATTGCGAGGAACAAAATCCATAGGTGAAGTTTTCTGTGATCAGGCCTCGATTTTGTGAGCGTTCGAATAGTCGCTTTGACGTGTTCCTTATCGAAGAAATCGGTGAAAACATTGACTCCGCTCAGTGATTTTTGACGCTTGCTTGTTTGCCAGTCCAGAGCAAAATATGTGTAGATAATAGAGAGAATGAGGAGCGACGTGTTGATGACGAACATAAGGGTATAAGAAGAGTTTAAGACGTTGGTGAAGAGATAAGAGCCAAGTGCTATGCCTGAAACATCGTCAAAGAAACAAATTAAGTGAGATCAGGTAATAAAATAAATGAAATAAAAATAAAGTACAAATTGTGAAGGTATAGGCGATTCTTACCCGTAGGCATAGAACTGAGATAAGCGACGTCGAGTATAGTGACCCTCAAAGTTCTTTGAGTTACCGACGAAACGTCCGATATGTAAGCAAAGCAACAGGCAAAAATGGCAACGTCACCGCCCAAAAATCCCATCGGCAGACTCGCCGTATAAATGATCATGTACAAGTCCCAAGTGGGCATCATCGTATTCACGATCACCATACCCGAGTACACAAGTTTGCCGAATAAACCAATTAAAAGCGGAAGTTTTCTGCCTCGCCGATCGCTCCAATTGCCGAACCAAAGAGCCAATACGATTGGCACCGCATGCCCAGCTATGTTGTTCCATTGGAGGAAATTCGAGACGGTCAGCTGAAAGACAAAAACATATATGGCTAATCATTTCTCTCAGTATCATGTCATCATTATTTTTGGTAACAGAGACATGTTTTACGCCGGCTACAATAACAACGCTCCCAATCAATATATATTTATTTAAAAAAATTGTCAATATACATCAATATTTATACTTTCGAATAAAACAAACTTGGAGGAAACCAGACAAATAGTTTTTGAGATAATAAATCCCAAAACTCACCTATTCTTTCCGCCGTCTACTTGGATTTTAAATCCATTTAATTGAAATACTAAAATTTACTTAAAGGTAAATCGAAAATTTCTTTGCTAAAAGTTAATTCAAACTTTTAACGCGTTTTTCTACGAATTATGTTTATTTTAACTAGCCCGAAACCGTAATTTAGTCATATATGCACCGATTCACTTAAAATTTAGTTGACTCCATGGAACTACGTACAGAATTTACGATTGGTTATTAGCGTTCTTTTTAAATAAACAATTACTTATGTGATTTTTTGCTCAAAAATGAAAGTTTTCATTGAAATCTGAACTACCTTTGTTGAAAAAGATATTTTGTAATTTCCGCGAGTTCCATCGCTTTTTGTATATAATTTAAAGATTTTTTCTTTTTTTTTTCTAGGTAGAAAATTACAAGAGAAGTCTTTCCGGCCGCGGAACACTTTGCACGAGAGGTACTTTGCGGTATTTTGTCTCTGAAGCCGCCATCTTCGATTGAAGAATTACAAAAACATATTTTTTGTACACTCAAAGCTATGAATAATAAAGTTTTCCCATTCAAATTTTCACTGCTTTTATTGTACTCGTTAAGAAAATGGTTAACATTAGCCTTCTTTTGAAGAGCCGGAATGGATTTACCCCTTAAGATAAAGAGATCGATGCTAAAGTGACACCCAAAATTCTCGGATAAATCATCCTTTTATTAGAGAATATTCCGATGAAAATGGACATTTGTACAATCCTTTAAACAAATAAATTTACTTACTTGAACTTGACTCTCGAGGGTCGCGTTTGAACTGACGTTTCTGCAATATTCCTCAGAGAGTCCGTGATTGACGCGACAAGATTTGTAAACGAACAAGGCTTGTTCAACAACCGAAGTCGTCATGTAAGCCATCATGTAGAGCCACATTGTAGGCTCGACGCTCGTCAACCTCAGCCATCCTAAATATTTTTCACAGTATGCTCGAGAAGGCGGTTCGATCGTTACGACCTCCAGCTGAAAGGATGTAGTTGATTTATTTATATTAAATTCATCAAAATAACATTTCGATCAATACCTTTAATTGAAAAAGTCTTTTTCAACATGTGCTCTTTTATGGGTTTCGGGCTATGGTAGCTACTGTATTGTTTGCTGGGATAAAGTCAGCACTTAATTATTTTATTATTAATGACGTAACTATAACATTATGTTATAGGTAAATACGAGAAAGGGCAACGTCAAAACGTCGCATTTTATTGAACCCCACTTAACGATAAGATTGGTTTTTTACACTCTTGACCTATGAACTACTGTTTTCTAAACACAGATAAGATTATCCGCTGACGTAAAGTGTTGTTCCATCTTCGGGCCGATGCAACTGTATGTACAGCGATTCTAAAATCAATCTTCGACCGGGCTATTTGTTTTTCATGTGTAAGTAAAAGTGTTCATTCTTGTTTCAAATGAATTTTTTGCGAAATTAAATTTAGGAGCATTCATTGTCTGTAATGAAAAATGTACCTGCTATCAATTATTGCAAGGGCCCATTGCAGTGCTTGGGAGAGCAACAGAATAAATATACCTCAACTAAAAAAAATACATATCTGTTATACCAACAAAATAGAAAGAGACATTTTTATTTAATTCCTTGTAATAATTAATTACGTCTAGATGCATGAAAAAAAATTAAACGAAAGTATAATGTGCAATATGTTTTTGAGCGAACCTCGTGTCATATTAAAAATATTCTGGCAATATATTGGGGCAATGGCCAACTTGCTATATGCATATCTTATTGGTTTTGCAGCATCCGGTGTACAAATGAAGATTTAAAAGGAAATAAATGCTTTAATTGAGTTATCAATTTTCACAACTGCCCATTAAGGAAAATATCCTAGTACTTTTCGCTGATTTATTATCTTATTGTTGTTTTATTTAAATTTTGTGCCAGTGCTTCGTATTGCAACGTTTGAGATACAAGAAAAAAGAATGCATCTAACCGAAGAAATCTTGCAAAAAACGTTTCATTTAATAAGAGCGCCGTACCCAATAAATATATTTATTATTGTAAGAATTTCTTTAATGAAAAACTTACCTCGGATTCTGAAATGCGCTGGTTCATTGTGCGAACGTTTTACGCTAAATATAAATGTGGCGTCGATTGGAACAGATAAACTGCAGTGCTTGGAACGGTAGAAGTGCGATGGAAAGGTGAAACTGACGAGTTAAAAACCAGTACTGTATGTTTATGTTTTGAACCGTCTTATTTTTCCCTCAAGTATGCACTTTTCACTTAGTGCATAGCTTGCACCACGTTGAGATTCCATGGAATCTTCTTGGTGACTGCGGAACATATTGGCTTGTGCAATTATGGTTTCTTATCACTTTTCGTCGGTCTTGTCATCGCGGAGACCCGGAATCTATCGCGGTTGAAACGAGAAAGTATTGTAAGTGTGAACGGAAAATAGCTATTATGCTAGTGATAACGAACGAAAAAGGAAACACGAAAAAGTGGGAGAATAAATTGAGTACGCATATGGCAATTTTTGTTTCAATTTTTTTTTATCCCATTCGATCATTTCAGAATAATGATGATGGTGATACAACGGTGAAGAATATTTGTCAATGCAATAAAAGTCTGTTGTAATTTCACTACTCGTACAAATGAGTAGTAAAATTTCTACAATAATACGACATAATCGAGTCTCAAAACTTCATTGATCGAGTATACACTCGATCAATCATATATTTAACAATACAAAAAAAAACAATCAATTACAACAAAAGGTCTTTTTGAATCTCGTCGGAATAAAATAAATAAACCATACGAAGCCGAATAAAAAATATCGCGATAAATGAAATTTCAAGAATATTCACTCTATTCTCTATCCAATTGTCCTTTATATTACATGTCGATAGATACTGACAATCTTATCGTACAAAAGGCCTACGCCCATCGTGAAAATGCTCGTCTTTACTATACGATTGATCCACGATTTTTTCAACATGGAAAATTGATTGAATCCGCGCAATGCTCCCCCCCTCCCCTCCCCCCGACTATGTGCCAAACCGAGAATTCTTTACCGTTGGGGATTCCTCTCGAAGGTCGCAGACAGAAAATTATTATAATCGCTAACAACTGAAAAAAAAATCCTACTAAATGGTTTATTTATTTTATATACTGTATTTAGCTTCGTGATCGAATATTCATTCTAAAGAAATTAAATTCGTGAAAAAATGATTACTTTTTAGAATGGTCGCAATAACAATTATATTACGAGAAGATGAATTATTTCTTCGAAAAATCTACAATGCACATTATTTTATTCGGTCTAATTTCGATAAATTATATGTGTTATAAACGTGCTAATGCTGCAGGACGCATTCGAGCATATATATTGAATTACAGATAACGTATGTACGTAAAAAGTAAGCATGTATTGAAATATAGTATTCGCATCATGCAATCTTAAAGTGATATGAAACACGATCTGTGTTATCTCTCTTTTGATATCTCTTTTGCAAATCAACCTTAGAGTAATGTAAAAGAAATATGAATGCCTCAAGGGATCACGTGGTTTGAAAATTTCAAAAAATCCATAAAAAAAAAATTATTATCTAATAGTACAATATGTCTAGAATATTCTCCCAAAGTTTTGAGTCAATCGGAGTAAACGTCTAGGAGAAAGAGCCTTTGGGAATTCCCTCTGTTGGGAAAGACCGGCCAGGAGCGACGCAGGTATACGCATTTTTTTCAAAACACTATTTTTGAAGTCGGTGGACACGATTTCTCAAAAACTAATGCACCGATCTTATTGAAATTTTTGCATACTTCTTCAAAATAATATTGACTAGTGATTGAATGAAGATTTGTTTTTTTTTTCGATTACAACTAATTTTACAACGCTATACGTAGTGTAAATTGTACCAAAAATTGAACTATTTTGCATACAACTCTGACAAAAATTCAAATTTCAATTTTTTTTTAAATCCTTCGTTCAATCACGAGCTATACTTGTCTACTAACAGACAAAATTTTGGTTTTTTAATTTCAGATAAAGCTATCACGAGTTATCTTGACCACCACGAGGACACTTTTTTTTGAGGGGTCTCCGGAAACTAGGTCCCACCGGCTGAATTTTCGAAATTTTCGGATGAAATAAAAAAAAAATATTGTTGAAATCTTGCTCTTTTATGTGCTTAACATTTTGAATAAAATAATTTATATATTATATTTTTTTTAAATAGAGAAAATATGCTTCTTTGGCTTCGAAAGCCACGTAATCCCTTAAGGTGGAATGGAAAATAAATGCGTGCGAGTTTAAGAATATTTTTCACATTACCTCAAATACACGATTACCCGGTTTTCGTGCAAAGACGTCACAGTGCCCGCTCAAACACGTGTTTTTAAATGATCAACATGATCACTGTTATGGCACTGCTCCAAAATGCGGTAAGGCTCCTCCGGTTGAGGCACTTCCCACGATGTTGCCCAATTTTTCGTTATTAACACTTTCACGTTTCAGACTCATTAAAATGTATTCATTCTCACGTATAAGTAGCACGGTTGTGTGAGAAAGCGAGCATGCGGACGCGCATTATCGAGTCCCACACACGTGGTATATGTATAACCTCACGTTACACAAGAGTTTTTATCGCGACAGCAGCGCGATGTTTCTCCAACGATTCTTCTCAATGCACTCTCCGAATGCATTCGGCGAGCAGGAAGCATTTCTTTTAATTTTTTTCTATGCTTTATCACTGTACCGGTTACTTTTGGTTTTTTGACCGAATGAGGAGGCTTTTACGGGTGTAGATTTTTAAATAAATTTATCGGTATCTCTCCGTTGAAGTCCGTAGGAAGACTCGAAATACACGATTGAGACTGTGCTCAGAACTACCGCTTGTTTTTTTTTTTTTCTTCGACACTCGGGAGCGGAAAGTCCATACACGTGGGGAAATGTACTGCGCTATTGCTTCGGTCCGTCGGTGAACATTGAATCATTCGCATTCTGCGCCACTGGGCATTCCTATCGATCTGCCAACTTTTGCCGGAACTAAGAGCAACAGAGAGCGCGGCACTTTCAAACTGGTTTGTGGCACCTTTCTTCCGAAGCGCGCAACGGTTAGTGAGGTGACTTGTTATACCGGCTCATTTTCTGCAGCTGCATTATTAGCAGATCTCACCGCAATGCAAGCTTGTGCACCTTCAATTGAATTTTAAAATACGAAATTGTATAAAATTTCCTATGTTTAAACCATTTTTTTTTGTTTCGAATACCACAATGAATACAAGCCAAATGTCAGCACAAATCAAATTTTCTCGTTTTTTTTTAAACAACATTTTTATTTTTGTATACTATTGTGGTTTTTCACGTATACGTGAATTACGAAAGAAATGGACGTACAGTATCGTTCTTTTAAGGCCTTTGGCCACTCTAGAGGCAAAAAAGGAAATATTTTGTGATTTTTTTTCATCGAAACCCTAAAAAATAAATCGGAATTACAGAATAGGGGTTTTATTATACACGTAATTGACTATACAAAATTATTTTTTCACAGTGATATATGTCAGAATGGCGACTGTGCAGCATTTTTCCGACGACGTCTTTATTTCTGGAAGATTAAGAGGTTACGTGGGTTTCGAAGCCAAAAAAAAGGATATTTTTTCGATTTTTTTTAAACATAATATATAAATTATTTTATTCAAAATGTTAAGCACATAAAAGAGCAACATTTTAACAATATTTTTTAAAAATTTCATCCAAAAATTTGGGAAATTCAGCCGGTGAGACCTGGTTTCCGGAGACCCCTCAAAAAAAGTATCCTCGTGGTGGTCAGGATAGCTCATGATAGCTTTATCTGAAATTAAAAAACCAATTTTTTTTCTGTTAGTAGATAAGTATAGCTCGTGGTTGAACGAAGGATTTTTTTTTAATTGAAATTTGAATTTTTGGCAGAGTTGTATGTAAAATAGTTCAATTTTTGGTACAATTTACACTACGTATAGCTTTGTAAAATTAGTTGTAATCGAAAAAACATCTTCGTTCAATCACTAGTCAATGCTATTTTGAAGAAGTGTGCAAAATTTCAATAAGATCGGTGCATTAGTTTTTGAGAAATCGTGTCCACCGACTTCAAAAATACTGTTTTGAGAAAAATGCGTATACCTGCGTCGCTCCCGGCCGGTCTTTCCCAACGGGGGGAATTCCCAAAGGGGGGAATCCTCTCTCTCCTAGACTTTTACTCCGATTGACTTAAAACTTTGGGAGAATATTCTAGACATCTTGTACTATTAGATAATGAAATTTAAAAAAATGGATTTTTTAAATTTTCAAACCCATGTAACCCTTTAATGGCCGGACCAACAGCTCCTATAATTTTTGAGATATGATGAGACACTAAAGTTTCTTCGATTATATATAATAATAGTTATAGAAGTACGTAGGATTTTTTTGATATATTGTTTTTTATCAAAATGGCGCATTTATAAAACAAAAAGTATAAAATGCCATGAGAAAATCGTCAGAAAATTGTTTATAAAAAAGAAACTATGCAATATAATTTTAAAAAACCCTACGTAGTGCCTCAGAAAATGTAATTCTTAATATACTGTTAAAATTTCAAGTGAATTGGTCGAAATTTGTTTGAGTTATGAGTCCGGCCGACTTGAAAAATGTAGTTTTGAGATAAACGCATTTGAAGTTAGTAGAAAGTTACGACATGAATCAAGAGGGGTTGCACTAGGATTCGAAAATCGAGTACTTAGAGATTTTTCACACCCATAATCGTTTGGAATATGTTTTTATAGGTTCTAAGGTACATTTTTAAGAAAAAAAAATCGATTTTTAGAAAATCCTAGAGTGACCTAAGGCCTTAAGGTATTTCGCGCGCTGATGCCTCTGTCGACGGAATTTATTAAAATTCATAGTGAATAATAAGATATATTTGTATAATTTCAAGTTTTAGCGTTTCTAATATTATGAGTAGACGCAACAATATATTTTCATGAAAAACAACCAGGCAGAAGGGCACTATTATCCAGCTGTGATAAGAACAAATAACATTTTTGATCGTTTCATGACAGAAATACAATGTCGAAAATTATTGAGTTTGAACAACGGTTTTTAAGATATACTTTTTTAAGGGGTAACACCACTGTAGAATTTTTAAGATTTTTTTTTTATTGGCTTAAGAGATACTTTAAACCATCTAGAATAAGAGAAAAAAGTTTGGCACCTGTAAAAAAGGCTCGCACACGGGCGAGCCACTGCCCGGTGGCAGTGGCTGGCAACAAGACTTGATGAAATATTTTTTTATCATTTATTTGTAGCCTTAGACTTGTTCTAAGCTACAATAAGTGACAAAATCGTTGCTTGGGAGGCTACACGCAAAACAGCAATGAAAGTTTCAATGCTACTGTTTGGAGCTTGGCTCCAAAGGCCCACTCAAGTGGCAAAAAAGTATTAAATGTAGCAACTGATATTGCTGTGTGCAATATTAACGACAGTCTGACTAATATCCTACGAATTATTGAAGTCTTGGAGATGGATATTGGCTTCCAAGCTTACCATTTTTGTCTTGAAACTGATGCTAGACGAATAAAACACGCTGAGCTGTCTTTGACAGATGCGGCTAAAGAAGCACGCACCAGCATAAAATCAACCAGGAAAAAAAATGAGGATGAATATTTGAATAGAGAAGGCCAGCTTTGTGGTCCTGGGATAGCTGATCAATGGTATAAAATTTTAAACAGCTAAATTTTTTATTTTTTCACGCCTATAACACATCTCAAAACTTTAAACGCGTATTTCTCGGAACACTATTTTTCAAAACGGCGCGCAGCATAACTCCAACAATTTTCATTCTATTCACTCCAAATTTTGAACACATGTGTAAAATAACATTCCGAAGAGAAATACGTACGGGATTTTCCATGAGTTAATTATAACATTATTTATTAACATAAAATTGTGCTTTTTTTCTGTCGAAAATGGAATTTTTACCTTAAATGCTTGCCAATTACACAAAAATTAATATTTTCAAAATCCCCTACGTATTTCTCTAGCTATACTCATATAAATGAATAGACATTTTTTATATTTTCTTAGATTCGAATTTGCGTCAGTTATACTGCGTACCGCAGAGCATCTCAGATTCAACATGCCTCACGAAAATGGCTCCAGCGTCGCCATTTTGTATAATTTTTTAATATAATTTTTTTGTGTTCATTTGACGATATGACTAATAACATCCTTGAATACTATTATCCACTTACTTGTCCTTCCACTGAAAAAAAAATCGCGAAAAATTGCTTAATTCAAGACGTTTACAGTGATGTTACCCCTTAAGCGATTTATACTTTTTTAAGATAAAGTTTATACTTTTTCAAGATCCAGTCATTTTGTACATCTATATATTTTGTTTAGAAAATTCAACGTACAGCAATGCGATGGTGTCCATCAAGAATCGTATCGGATTACGTTCGATAATGTGGGAATTCTTTAGGATTTAAATTGAATTCGTGCATTAGATTCCAATAGGGAATCCCGATTAGAATCCAATATACGAGCGTGACGTTTCAGTGTAGGTACAAGTATGGGAATCCAATTAGATCTCTGCGACAATATCTGCACGGGTTGACTCGATCGAATGTTGATGCGCCCGATAAGAACTGACTGATAAAAGGTGCCCGATAAAAGTCCTCCATCGTTTCTGATGCACGATAACATTAATGCTGAAACTACGAGTAAGAGGAACGATTCGTATTTTTTTTTTGCGCCACCCGACATTATCGCTGATTATATGCAACAATTGATAAATAGACTAATATTTGAAGTTCACACCGCTGCTTTGAGCTTACTATGCCAATCAATTTCATTGCATAGTCATCGACAATCCTGGAAAGAGGCGAAACGTCAATGAGGAATAAAATAAGATTCACTGTCAGTTTTATAAGAAATGTATTTCACATGGTTCAATGATAAAATGGCTCGCCAGAATCGCGTAACGTGTAACTGAAGAGCAGACAAATGTTGCATTGGTTGGGGAGATTCGTGGTCTTAGGCCATCTCGCGTATACGAGCGCGTACCCTAATTTCCTTTTCTTATTTTTTTTTTGCTTTCAAATTACGCGGACAATTTAAATTCGGAATTGATCATCATAAAATATACGAATGTACATATTACACTTCGTCGGCGATTTTATTTGTGAGGGTGTTTTTTTTTCAATATTGACTATCAATAGGTGTTGTCGACTTTCGACAATTCATATCTCGAATTTGACGTGTACTACAATTAGGCCCCGTTACATATAAATACACACTATTTGCGTTTTCTTCCACGTATTCTTTTCCTCATCTCCTCGACGCGGTCTCTGATTTGCGCACGCTTACGGGAACACACCGGAGTAGACGTGGGTTTTTTTTTTAACTCAATTATGATGTTTTTATCAAGTCAGAAAGGTCGGAAATTGAGGTTCAAAAATAAATTTAAATTTCAATGAGGCGCCATGGGGGGGATGTTTTTCGAAAAATCCTACGATGCGAAGAGCTTTATACATTGAATTTTAAGAATCTTTTCGAATGTCTTGTCTCAGATCAACCGACTGCATGCAATAATAAGGACCACCGGCGAGGTACATGTTTTACGCCGGCCACAATAACAGCGCTCCTAGTCAATATATATTTATTTGCAAAATTGACAATATACCTCAATATTTATACTTTCGAATAAAACAAACATGGATGAAATCGGACAAATAGTTTTTGAAATATTAATTCCCAAAGTTTACCTTTTTTCTCCACCGTCTACTTGGATGTGCCCCCTTAATATTTGATATGCCGTCTGAAACGCTTCTCTAAAGTGTACATGTACAGAAAGTTATATCAATCTCGTCGTATATGCATTCGTACGATTATATATATATTTTTTTTTTCAACGTCGAATTACCAATTTTTTTACACGTGACATATGAAAAGAAAGTTGCACAAATTGCTAATTCTGCAGCTGCTGAGGATACTGAAATTTTGTCCTCTTGTATTTGCTCACCTGAGTTGCATTCAACCCTGTAATTTATTGGGCAAAAAATTCGAAAATAAATAGTCATTGAATTTTTTGCACATTGGGTGGAACACTTTTAAGATTTGGTTACATTTCGGATTAGCTTGAGTGGATCGTAAGAAAAATTGAAAACGGATTAAAAAAAAAACTTCTGACGTCGATGGGTCTTATTTCTAGAATTCAAATAAAATTCCGATCGGGACGTCTGAAGTATGAATTCATCTACGTGCATGCTGCTTGAGTTATAGGTCTCAGCAATAAATTATCGTTTCGTACATCGAGATAATGGGTTTTTTATAACCTCGTAATTCAACTTTCATTAGCAATATTCTTAATATATATAATTCATTTTGTTTACTTATATTATAATAAATTCAGATTACTTTTTGTTATCACATATTCGTTATGTTAGCTCGAGAAAAGTGATGCAAGACGTGTCTTCTCTGGACCTGCCAGCCACACAATCAAAAAATACTAACTGTTCAATATTGTTTGTTATAATTACTGTTACGTCACGGAAGTACAATATATCAATATAGCGTATATGATCGGCAGATGCCTGCCTCAATTCATCCCTTCTTTGCTAATAATTTTCTACAGTAGCTACACTACCGGCGAAAAGTTTCTGGACAAAACTTCAACAAAGTTCCGGGACGATTTTTTATGCCATTTCGCCGATAGTTGACATAAATGCATTTAATAACGGCAATTTGAAGGGGAGGAATTCACCTTCAATCCATTTTTTTTTAAATTTTTTTACTATTTTTTTACGACTAGTACCCTTTTTCGAAAACAAGCATTTTTCGCCTTTTTTTTGTTCCTTTTCTGGTGGACCCCCTTTACATTTTTTTATGCATTTCTTTAACCGGAATCATAAAGAGGGAAGCTTAAGCTTCAATTTTTTTTTAAGCTTTGTGCGATTTTTTTTCTAAAGATATTTTTTTGAAAACAGCAATAATTTGAAAAATAACGTGTAACGCGAAAACGATAAGGATTCAAGGAAAACCTCAAGGTAGTAAAAAGTTGAATCGGTTTTCCTTGAGTTCGCGAGAAATTTTCCAATTTTTTTTTCGAATTTTATTTTCACCTATTTTCGGTAAAAAATCAGATGATTTAATTACCGTAACTCGAGAAAAACGTGTCGAAAAAAATCTGAAATAATTCTATTGCGTTGAAAATAGAAATTAAACATTTTTCCTCTCTTGAAATTTTACCACAAACCCCTTAGTTCTTGAGTTATGGTAATTATTATAAATACTCTTATTTTTTACTGAAAATAGGTGAAAAAAAAGATTTCGAAAAAATCTGAAAAAATTCTCGCGAACTCAACGAAAACCGATTCAACTTTTAACTTTCTTGAGGTTTCCCTTGAATCCTTGTCATTTTTTCGTTACGCGTTATTTTGCAAATTGTCTCTTTTTTCAAAAAAATCAAAGTATCGTTAGAAAAAAAAATCGTACTACGATTAAAAAAAAAAACAAAATTAAAGCTTGAGCTTCCTCCTTTATAATTCCGGTTAAAGAAATGCATAAAAAATTTATTTTCTGTAAACGGGGTTCACCAGAAAAGGAACAAAAAAAGGCGAAAAATTGTCGTTTTCGAAAAAGGGTACTAGTAAAAAAAATAGTAAAAAATGTTCAAAAAAAAACGGCACGAAGATGAATTCCTCCCCTTCAAAATGCCGCTTATTAAATTCATTTATGTCAACTATCGGCGAAATGGCATAAAAAATCGTTCGGGAACTTTTTTTTGAATTTTTGTCCGGAAACTTTTCGCCGGTAGTATAAGTTACCTCCATTTTCATCAATTCTCTTACCTCTCGAAGTGCTTATGATTAATTACATGTTGAAATATTGTTAACTCTTCTATGACCCACATTCATATGCGTTTACGTTCACATATATTTTGTCAGTACAATCCATAGTACTCGATATCATCTGTGCATACGTAGATATAATTGGGACAGCCAAGGATGAACGTCATTTCTCTTTCGGTTTTGGTTCAAATATTTTTACTATTGTTAAAAATTAAGTTTCTACACAATGCGCCTCGCAACCCTTTAAATCCTTCTGCACTATTCCCATGGTCCCCATCCGCGAAATTTTCAATTGATGCTGAATTTTTTTTCTTCATCTCTACACATTTTCGTTGTATTGTGCGGTATCTTCTCATTCGTTTGTTCGATCGGCGCGAACTCTCGCTTTTTTTTTAAATTTCAATGCTGACTAGAATAATACCAATTAAATAATCAAAGCATCGAAACTGGCAATCATCGTTTGGGTTTGTATTTTTGTTTAAGTTTTATTCTTTCTCAATGTTTTGTAGAAACGTTCGGAGGAATGTTACAAAACATTCGGAAAAATAATGATGTTTTCCGCATTATGAAGCCGGCTAAGTATGCCGCATGTACAACGTTTCAAGAGGTAAATAAAGCTCCATAAACAAGTAGGATCATTATATATAACTTCTAATTAACTTCTCGTTTAACTTGTCCAAAGTCGATACGTGTTGTCCGATAACAATGCGTTCGAACGCAGGTATGACATATTCTTCCATGCAGGGCCAGTACGCGATAACCACACTCTAGTATTATTTGGATAATCGATCGAGCAGTACGGCTAACAAGAACGTGTTCGTTTCTGGTAAAAGAATATTTTCCACCGTTGACTTAACTGAATATACCGTTCTTCCTTATCTCTCATCGTTTTTTTTTTTTTTTTTAGTAATCAATACCCTTGACACCTATTTCTCGTTGACGTTTATATCTTATCGATATCGAAGTGGTTCTTGATTGGTTGATCGTTTAGTACTCTTATCCACTTCGATCGGTTATGACTTTCATATAATATTCGTTTCGAGTGTTGGGACGATTAAAATTTCCACGATTCATTCGGCGACTTGGCACCCTGACGTTTAGTTCATTTCCCATTGGTGTAATACAGTTTTATATTGGGATTTTACACCTAAGAAGAAAATGAACACTTTGTCATCGTTCACTTATTCCATTTGGTCGAACGGAAAATATATTTTTGCGATCGTTTTTTATTGATCGAGTATTTTGCTTACGTTCTTACACACACTTTTTACAAGGGGAAACGCTTACGTATTTTTTGTTTATTTTTTTTTTTCGGGTTTTGATATCTCACGCTGCTATCATCAGGCAACATTAGGTTGACCATGCGGCAAAACGCCTACTACAAAAGTTTCAAAATGATGCATCAATTTGTCACTCTAAGACATTGTCGAAATTGACAAATAAATAAAAATGCTGTTCTATAATATTGAACGTATAGTCTTTTTACTTTTTCATAGAGGAATCGGTGTGTTTCTTTTAAAAAGATTGAGAACTCAAGGGAAATGTGTTTAGAATGTATGAAAACCTTTAAAAATAAAATTTGGAAAAAATGTCAGTACGTGTGACGAGCAAAAACTTCTAGAGTTTGTTTTTTTTTAAAGGATTCATTTTCTAAATTAATTTAGTGAAAATCGGTGAGAAGCTTTTAAGTTTTCGGAAAAATCGTATTTTTTTGGATGTTTGCCCAATATTTTTGTACGAAAACAGAGTATCATGCGAGGTACTTTCGCATTAAATTTTGCGAAAATTGGCAAGAGGGTTTAGATTTTCGGGGGGTTAATATTTTGACAAATACGGATTCCGTAGGATAAATATCTCAAAATTTAAGATGATACATTTGTACCGAAAAGAGTGTCATACGTTCTACATCCCTTTTGACTTTTGCGAAAATCGATGAAACTTTTTAGATTTTGCGAGAGATTAAATTTTTAGAAAATCGTCTTTTCGTGCTATAATTTATTCAAAATTTAAGATTTTTGGATAAATTTCAGTACATAGAAATCTACGATGCAAGGAGCATATTTGGCATAGCGATGTTTAGCAATGTATGATATTTTCGAAATAGACTTTTAAAAATAATCGTGCAGAATGAATACTTTCACTTTATTTCTATCTCATCATTTTATTTCACTTACTTCTTCTTTAAGAAAGCTAATTTTGAAAAAAAAACTGACTTGCTCGTGATTTTGTTTCTTTCATTCGCGTAAGCGTTTTACCCCCACCATTTCCGTTTCCGGACTTGTATGCGAGACCGTGGCGTTACCTTGGGATGGTGACAATTTTATCGACCGTTACGGATTCATTTTTATCTATTGTCGGTGAATGCTCCTACGGTATGGAAGACCGAAGAAGAAACCATTCGTATCAGGTGCTAAGTTGTCTAATAAAAAGATTGCAGTTATCGCAACGGGTGGCATGATGGGATACTGTAATTTCGTGTCTACGTTTAAAAGAATTTAATCAGTTATGTCAATTTGTTCAGCTATCGTATTAGGCGTACAACTTTGCTTCCGCCGTTTTTTTTCTCCAAAATTTACGGCTTTATTCTTAAAAAGTGATGACCCATTCATGATTCAAAGTACTGTCCGTCGCTAGCTACTACTTTTTCCCATCTTTTTGGCAATTGTTGGATATCATCTCGAAAAAAAACGATGCATCTTTTGAGGGGATCCACGAATAGATCTATTTTTGGACTTCTTCATAATAGCGGAAATGCTGATCAGCTAGACCGTGTGCCATCGATCGAAAAAAATGGTAGTCGGATGGAGCGACGTCTGGAGAGTACGGCGGATCGGGTAAAACACCTCCCATTTTACCGTTTTCAAGTATGTCTTGACCGGTCTTGAGACATTGTCATGCTGGAGGATAACTTTGTCGTATCTCTCTTGGTACTATGGCCATTTCTCCTTCAATGCTCGGCGCAAACGCATCAATTGCGTTTGATACCGTTCCGCTGTGATGGTTTCACTCAGTTTCAACAGCTCATAGTATACTTTTCTCCCTTCCACCGCCATGCCGGTCCTCGACGTCAAAATCACCGCACTTGAAGCGTCGAAACCACTCACGACATGTTCCTTCACTAAGAACAGACTCGCGGTAAGTACTTGAGAGCATTTGATGCGCCTCAGCCGCAGTTTTCTTCAAATGGAAGCAGAAAATCAAAACTTGCCACAAATGACGAGAATTTGGCTTGAAAACTGACATCTTCGATCGAGAATAAATTTATGATGCAAACACAAATTTAATAATATGGTGCTGTCGTTATGTTGACAGATGTCCAAGCTTACCGTGTGACATTTTTGATCTGCCTATTTCGACCAGCACTTACCGCTACAGTCATCTATCGAAAAACGGTGGAAGCAAAGTTGTACAACTAATATAACATCAAAACGTATATATATAATGCTTCTGAGTCTGCTTGGCATTTGCCATCCGTTGATTCTTCAATTTTTTATTCGTGTCAAAGAAATCAGTTCAAAGCCGGGGAATTTTTAAATACACTGATTAAAAAGACACGATTTGTGCATTACCGGTCACAGTATCGACGAGCGCACTAAGATCTTCATCCAGATCTGCTCTCTAATTATCAATTATTTCAGCGATCTATCCCTAGATTTTCATTTTATAGTTGTAATGATAAGAAATTCTTTCGATATTATTAAGGTATTCCTTTCACGAACACGAATATTTAACAATAAACTAATTTTCGTATACTATGAAGTAAAAATACTATCCCAGTAGAGTGGTGAAATTTCGAGCCAAGTTACCGAACTTTTAACCAAAAACTACAACTTTAAAAATCGTCTAATTCATGTAGCACTTTATGGAAATGACATGCTGGCCACATTTCTATTTGATCATTTATATACTAAACAAGCCTAGATGTCTGATATAAAGTGCTTCAGGCATGTCAAAATTCTGAAGATTCCGTAACGATAATAAAAACATGTCACTGAATGTTTAAAGAAAATATTAATGATAAGACTTTAAAAAATGCGACAAGCAGAAGATTTTTCGTAACCGCGACTTCTCAGAAAGCATGTGAACATTTCCAAATCTACAAAATGTATGCGAAACGTTTCATTCCAGTTCATCGTTGGGTATAATAATTGATTTTAACATATTTTTATTAGGCGCCACTGTAGTCTATTAATGATTCAAAGGGGCCCTGGCTTTTGCACCCACAAAATACGGCCCTTCGCGAAAGGAATACCTTAAGGCCATATTCTAGTGTAAACACTCATTTTCAACATGATTTTTTGGGAATTAAATTTAGAGAAACGATTAAATCTACAGTATTAGTATTTCACAGTTATATTTATACATGTGTCACGTACGACGTTTCCTTTTATTTTTCTTTTTATATAATGCGCATAATCGTACACGTGTAAGAAGCAATAGAATCTGCATTTCTATTTTTCCATCGTAACCAAAAATATAAACGTTCGAGATATCCATAAGATTTTATTGCTTCTCACACTCTTTAGACACGCGCATCTCTAGACCATGGCGAAGATATATTCTGTCCTTGTTTTTTAACTGCGCACAATATCAAATGCACATAGTCTCGTAGTTCGAACTGTCCTACTTTTTCTGCTCTGCATGAGAGCGGCAATAAAAGTTTTTCCGGCCGCAACCTCTAGCCCTACCATAGGAATAGGTGAAGCGACATGGTAAAGATCCAAAATATCTGACTTTTATTGCTTCTGATAGAAGGTCGAAAGCTCTCGAAATTTCTTAGGAACCAAACGGAAAATAGTCACCTTCTGTATGTCCAAATAAAGAGAGCCGCCCTCCTGGCGAGTTATTTCACTCCTTTAAAAACCCCTTGCCACAGCATCAAGTGGCTTAGTCTCAAATAAAAAATTGTCGCACGTCGTGACGCTGTCCGTAATCCGGATCTTCCGTAGAAGAGTGTGATTCGGCAGAATAATCGAAGTTAAACTTATATTGTCTTTATAATCAAAAAGTGTCAAGTGAACAAGTATTGCAAAGTATCATTCGTTGTTATTATATCGCGACCGGGTCTTCAGTAGAAGAGTGTGCACGATAATAAATTACGTCATTCAAATTGTATTACACGATTCATCCGGGTCTTCCGTAGAAGAGTGCGAGAATACGTGTGCGTGTTTTATAAAGAAATTGTCAACGAGAACTACGTTACGAAATTGTAAACGACGACACCTCTCCAAATAATCAAAGGTATTTACCACATTATAATATTTAATCTGAATGTACCAGATTACAATTTATCAAATGTTAATTAAACTATTGTGTGACTCAAAACAATGAAGTCCCTTCTTTTTCTCAATTTCCCAAATCCTTAAAAGAAACAAGATCTCTCGAGGTCTCACAGCAAACGTTCCCGCATAAGTTATTACCCCGTAGAGCACTCGTGACTCATTAGGGTAGTAATCGGAGTAAAGCGTTTGCCGCTCGACGTTTATAACTCCAAATATATATATCTTTTCTAAACGGCTTCGGACGTAACACATGTTTGAAGTAACATCTTACATTTTTTCAAAGCACTTTATTCTAAATTGTACATGATATTTGATGTTGCGCAGTCAACATTTTTCAAATCGAGCGTGCATTTTTCTCAGAAACTACTGCGCAGATCGACTTGCAATTTCGAACACACATAGAGTACATGTCGGACTATCGTTCGGCCCTTTATCTTTTTTGATTGCTTTATAAATACTATTTTTCCGTGCCGCGAGAAGTTACAATTTTATTGTAAAAATCAGAGTACCTTTTTTCAAACGCCGACATTTCGTAAATTTTTCCGAAATTGTTTTTATTAGAGGGCCGAACGATAACCACATTTGTAAAGAATCGAAAAACAAAAAAATCGTTTATTTCAGATGACGCAATCACAACGCCCGACGATAAAAAATGTTTGCGACATGACCTGCGCAACATCAAATATGTAAAATTTCGAACAAAATGCTTTGAAAAAATTTAATATGTTACTTCAAACATGTATAAATATAACTGTGAAATAACAACACTGTATATTCAACCGTTTCTCTAAATTGAATTTAAAAAAAACACCCTGAAAATGGGTATCGTCATCGATATTCGAAAAATAATACATATAAGTGATAAAATTTATTATCAAGAATCAAAGAGATGAAAATTTCATGCTTGATCAAATAAATGGTATTACCGGCTCACCCTTGAAGTGTCAGGTTCGAAAAGATCGGACGAATTTTGAACTACATTAAAATTTCAAATTTACATAGTCTTCAAAGATTTTTATTTTAAGTCAATATAGAAGTAGAATTTGAAATGTTATTTAAAAAAAAATCCACAAAAATAATTCCATATTCTAAAGAATGGAAGAAGATAAAAATCAATAAATTCTAAGACCATCGAATAGACCGTGAAAGGGGTGGGAAAGGGGTGCTTTTTAACCAAAACAATAAAAAATTCCCCGGCTTTGTGTTACATGAAGCAACATATGATGCCCCTTCAATTTATGAAATCTAAGTGATCGATATCATGGCGAAAATGTAAGGAGACCCTTTATATAAAAGAATCCTGGTAAACTCAGAGATCAAACACCTGACAAAGCAGTTGGCAGTACAAAGAAAAAAAAAACGTAGTACATGTTTATCCGTCACGTGCTCGTCCGAAATCATAAGTACGTGATAAAATGCGTATTTTATAGGTAACGATGAAAAATGCCTTACTCGATAACGTTTTACTCGGCGTCTGCTCGTAAAACAGCTTATCAGTGAAAGGCTCTCGTAAAGGTGAGATATAAAGATCAGGACTCATGAGAGTACAGAGAGAAGAATGATTAAAACGTTAACGCCCGAATCGGGTCGATGAGGATCGATAAGTGACTGTCAAAAAAATAATCTGCAATGTCCAAATATTTGGAGCATTCACGTGCTCGCCCGTGTTTCTTTTTTTGCATTCATTTCAATGCCTTTATTTTTTATCAGAATATTTTCTGATTGTGTTAATTGGTTAATCAGACAATTAAACCGCACTAACGAGCTTTATTATATTGAAGGTTCCAAGGTCGATAAAATTATAGGAATCATTTTATTAACCAAGCAGCGTTTCTCAGGCGTTCTGTTTTGCGAAAAACGACATTCTGATAACGTAATCGATTGCGTGTTACGGAACACTTTAATTCTCGTTTACATCTGGCATGAACATCCAAGCGATCAATTTCTTTGCTACACATTTATAGTGGATGTTGTTTTCACGCTACCAGCAATTTCTCTAGTATATCGAACATAATTTCGTCATCGCGTGAGCCAAATATATGAAGGGTTTCTTCACGTTTTTTTACCCCCTTTGACTCGGGAATTATCAAATTGACTCTAGGGGCTGTAAGTTCTTATCATTATTTGGACAAATCGTAACGACCGTGCCCTTCGTCTTTGAGCGTCACTTATACGTCATAGTATATAGTTTTCACAATTTGTTAATCTCGCACTTAATACCTGTACTCAATATACGATTCGTGCGAAGATTTCCAATCTTTTTTTTTTTTTTTCATTCCGACTTCGATCTCATCCAATTCCACGGAATATAACTGACGAAGACCCTATTCATTTAATTTCCTATAAAAAAAACCGAGACTTCAGATAATCAGCAACATTTTCTTCCGACCTAGATTCGCCGAAATTTCCAGCCAATTATTTCTAGCTCACATTCAGCCGAAGTCATACGGTCTCTAAGGTATCCCTCCGGTACGAGTACGCACGTTCGAAAATTTCTCGACTCTTCGATCCCAAAATGATGTCTCTCATCACTTCCAGCCTGTTTCTTCATCTTAGGAGTTTTGTTTCAGCGAACGATTCGTTTCCGCCCGAAACTCTTGTCTTCTTGTTCTTTTATCCGGCTTGGCCCATTTTCGGGTCAATCGACCGGCCTTAAATTGAGGCTCAGCAATCTTCGTATTGCCGAATCGTTTGTTTCTCGATCGAACTGGAACGAGCCAGTCAAAAGGGTAGGCCGTTACTCGGCGAGATTGGCTTCTCCGGCAAGTCGGTATTGTTGTTTGAGTTTACTCTTGGCGTATTGGCGTTGCTCATGGACATCTCTGTGGGTCTAGGCCCGTCGAGAAAATAGGTAACCATGCTTCCCTTTCCCTTGACCTGTATCGTACCCCGGCACGTAAGTGGGAAACCCTTTGACGATAAAATTTCGTAAACTTCCCGAGTTACTTGTATACCATCGAGTACACCAGTCGAATCCATTCTCGATGCAACGTTCACCGCATTTCCCCATATATCGTACTGCGGCTTTCTCGCTCCTATCACGCCGGCTACTACCGGCCCGATGTTTATGCCAACGCGCATTCTAAAATTATTGAAACTGTGCTCGTTCACGTAGGCCAATTGGTCGCGGATTCTTAACGCGTAATCCGCCATTGCGGTTACGTGCTTGAAGTCTCTTAGGTCACGAGTACTTCTCGTCAGACCTGCAATTTAAGATGAAATTATCATTGAAATGGCTCAGTATTAGCTTGAAGTTTCAACTATTATTGTGGCATAGGTTGAAACTATTATGCGTGGCTTATATAGGTTGAAACGAAAGGGTTATCGACGTCTGTCATTGATGATGTTTATCCATACATTTGTCAGAAGTGAGATACCATCGAGAATAGGGTAGGGAGGGGCATGTTGAGCAGTCGGGTAAGTTGAGTAATCGAAATATCTGGTAAACTAAGCACCGCACGCGGGTGCATCGAATGGCGGTAAGAGAGGTACGGGGGAGACGAACACATCACGCCATCGCCTGTTGCCATGCGGCGCACGAGACGGTCACACGGGACGTTTCATTATTTTTGCACCCAAAAGTAAAAAAAAACGTGATTGAAAGATTTTCTTCTACCATTGTATGAGAAAAGATACACTACGCGCAACAATTAAAGGATCACGAAAAAGATCCAACATTTTTGGGCCATTTTCAAGAAGCTTTATCTCCGCCAAAAATCATCGAAGAGCAATAATAAAAAAAGGAAATTTAAGCTACAACATTCTAGTTTTTAGATCCTGAGGTTCAACATTTTTATCATAACCTGTTTTTTTAGTAATCATAAGAAAACCAACGAAAGAATAAATTTCAAAATTTTTGCCTGACTTTTCAAAGGTCCACGGACGTTAATAGATTTTTTTTTTGAGTCTTTTCACAAAACTCTCCTTAAATTTTCTGTACGATCATTAGTTCCCGAGCAATTGATTACCAAATTCAGAAATTACTTTTTTGCTTTGAACGGCGATAACTCATCGAAAAATGATCGTACAGAGCTTGCGGACCGCTCAAATTAAAGAGGAAGAATCAAACTGAACGATAATTTAGGTGAAAAGACTGAAAAAAAATGTATTAACGTCTGTGGACATTTTGAAAGTCAGGCAAAAATTTTGAAATTTTTTCTTTCGTTGGTTTCTTTATGATTACTAAAAAACCGCTTATGATAAAAATGTTGAACCTCAGGATCTAAAAACTATAATGTTGTAGCTTCAATTTTCTTTTTTTACTTTTGCTCTGCGATTATTTTTCGCGGAGATACAGCTTCTTGAAAATGACCCAAAAATGTTGGATCTTTTTCTTGATCCTTTAATTGTTGCGCGTAGTGTATTCCAAAGTTCATTGCAATTAATGTTAATGTTTCAAAACCTAACTAATTGGCAAGCAAATGTTAGTTTATTACTGTATTGTATCAAATCATGTTGCATACGTCTGATTTTTTTTATGCAATCCTTATTTTGCCCAACTTACCTCATATTCATGCTCAACTTACCCCACTATCGGGGCAGGTTGAGCAAATATGGCCTTAGTCATTTGAGAGCGATTATCTACAGAAATTTCGTCTACAGACTTTTTTTTCCAGATAAATTTCCTATTAACCAAAGTAGGTTTGATCTTCATACGGCAGACTGTTGAGGAATTACAGGGCGATAATTCCAAACTTGCTCAACATGCCCCTTCCTACCCTACTGCGATGGGATAGAAATAGGCAAATAATCAACTGTATGTAAAATGCTAAAAAATTGATTTCTCATTACAATAATATCTGACACCCATGCAGAAATTTCTTGGGGAGTCCATATTGATATCCAAGTCCATTCCGCGCTATTTCCCGATTGACGTTGCTTGATAATTCTTTATTCGAAATACTCAATCAGAATTTGTTCGATTCGCCCAAAAAAATACCCTTCCGTGATCCCGTACACAAATTTTTTAGTGAATCCCAAGATGCACCCACATCTCTACACTACAAAACCAAGTGTGTTGTTTTCACACAACTGCATGTATGGCTACTTTTGTGGTCCTTGTGGTCACTTTTTACACATTTCCGAGTGTATAATATCGAGATTTGCTTCATGCATTTTGTCTTATACACTTAAGTGTATTATTTTTATTCATATTTGGTGTGTTATTCGATTATTTTTTACACGATGCATGCGTGTTAGTTCAAGGCATCTTAACCCGCCTACTAAATGTATAGTATATCTCATAAATCCAAAACAGAATGAAATACTTAAGGCCTTAGGCCACTCTAGAGGCCAAAAAAGGGCATATTTTGTAATTTTTTTTCAGCAAAACCATAAAATAAATCGGAATTACAAAATAGGGGTTTTATTATACACGTAATTGACTATACAAAATTGTTTTTTCACAGCGATACATGTCAAAATGGCGAAATTTTCTGATGACGCCTTTATTTCTGGAAGGTCAACGGCCGGACCAACAGCTCCTATAATTTTTTAATTATGATGAGACAGTAAAGTTTTTCCGATTATATATAACAATAGCTATGGAAGTACGTACGATTTTTTTGATATATTGTTTTTTGTCAAAATGGCACATTTCTAAAACAAAAAGTATAAAATGCCATAAGAAAATGGTCAGAAAATTGTTTATAAAAAAGGAAATATGCAATATAATTTAAAAAATCCTACTAGTGCATCAGAAAATGTAACTTTAAATGTGCACTTCAAATTTCAAGTGAATCGGTTGAAATTTGTTTGAGTTATGAGTCCAGCCGACTTGAAAAATGTAGTTTTGAGATAAACGCGTTTAAAGTTAGTAGAAAGTCACGACATGAATCAAGAGGGGTTGCGCTAGAATTCGAAAATCGACTACTTAGAGATTTTTCACACCAATAATCTTTTGGAATATAATTTTATAGGTAATAAGGTACATTTTGAACAAAAAAAATTGATTTTTAGAAAATCTTAGAATGGCCTAAGACCTTAACTAAGAATTTTACATGAATGATTTTTTATTACAATTCGTCATTCGCAAATGTACGGTCATGATTTTTTTCGAAGAAAACATTTCTCGCCTTCGCATGGAACCGAATCTTCAACCTACCTGCTTATACTATGTCACGCTGGCCCTAAGCTATCGCGTGCTTGCAGAATTTTATTGTTTAATCGCAGATATGGCATAAGAGATGTTAAGGTAGTAGTCTCGCTAAGGCGTTTTTCTATAAATTTGTTTTTTATTTTGAGAACTCATTCAGGATACTATTAAATAATTACCTGTCAAATTTCAAAAAGTATCACCTTCCATTTTCGAGATATTGGCAATGAAATATTTCATGGTTTTACACGTGTTCTTATGGGAAGCAGTGGAAACATTTCACATTTCACGCAATAACTTCGAAATTTTTCTAGATTTCTTTGAAAAAAATCTCAATTACAGAGGAACATATGACGAAGTGGGTAAAAAAAATCATGATATTCGACCGTTTAATTTCAGAGATATAGCGATTAAAATGAAGCAATCTCTAGTGAGGCCACGAAGCGACCGGAGCAGACTAGAAGTAGATTAGCGTAGTGTGTGCATATCCGTATACGCAGAGTATCTACGTATCAGTAGCCGGGATGGATAGTCTTATGCAAAAGTGAGGGTAAGGTAAACATTATTTTAGGCGTTTTTATCATTACTTTATAAGTTTTTACATCTCGATAAGATGTACAACCTACATCATAAGGATATTTCGCGATATTTCGAAGCTTTCATCGATTGAGCGAAGAATAAACTTTTCAACGTGACTACTACCTTAACACGATAATGTATTTTTAATCGTCATATTTGAATCAACCAGCTCTGTTCGATTAATTTCATTTAAATAGGTATTAAATATCGTCAAGTTGACATGTCATGTTAGTATCAAGTACATTAAAATTGACAGGTAAATTTTAATATACTTAATACGGATCCACTGTTTACAAAAACACACAAAATGTGCTCAATTTTGCTGTAATACACATAAATACATTGTTTAAGACATGTTTTATATCTAAACGCGTAAATGCAGACAGTTACACGTTTCGCATGTTTTAAGGTAGTAGTCTCGCCAAGGCGTTTTTTACAGATTTCTTTCTAATGTTGAGGACTCATTAAGGACACGATTAAATGATTACCTGCAAAATTTCAAAAGGGTTCACCATTCCGTTTTCGAGATATTGGCAATTAAAGACATCATGGTTTTACACGTCTTCTTATGGGGAGCAGTGGAAAATTTTACATTTCACGCAATAACTACGAAACTTTTCTACAGATTAAAAAAAAAGCTCAATTACAGAGGAACACATGACGAAGTGGGTAAAAAAAATCATGAATTTTGACCGTTTAGTTTCAGAGATATAGCGATTTTAATTATGCAATATCTAGCGACGCTAGCGCCACGGAGCGACTGGAGCAGACTACAACTAGATTACAGTAGTGTGTGCATATCCGTATACGCAGACTATCTGCGTATCGGTAACCGGAATGTATAGTCTGATACAAAAGTGAGGGTTATGTAAACATTATATTAGCCGTTTTTATCATTACTTCATAAGTTTTTACATCTCAATAAGATGTACAACCTACATTTTAAGGATATTTCGAAATATTTCGAAGCTTTCATCGATTGAGCGGAGAGTAAATATTTCAACGTGACTATGGCGAGATTACTACCTTAAACAAGACAGCAATAATGTGTTAAAATTGAATGCAGTTCAAGTGTTTGAAAATACACATCAAATGTGTTTGAATTCTCTGTAAGAGACAAGTGCGTTGTTTAAAGTTGTGTGTGGCATTTACACGTGTTAATTCCTAAAATTACACACTTAACGTCTAACAAATAACACACGTGGATTTGCAGTGTATAGGGATTTGTTAGAGACACCACACACAGGGAGTTCTCATTGACATCCAATTCAATTCTGCACTGTTTCTCGATGAATGCCGTTTGAGTATTCTTACCACTTGCAGATCGAAAATATGTTGAACAGTCACGAGAAAAAGAAAACTGGGCGTGTTGACACATAACCTGCACGCTTCATGAGCGTGTACGTGCGTGGTGAGATTTTGAGTTATTTATTTTTAAATAACAACCGAAAATTACAACGGATTTACAATAATGTGACTCAAATCGTTTTTAAGATATACTTTTCTAAAATATATACTTTGTTGAGTCCACTTATTCTGTATATCTATATATTTAGTTTATAAAATTGAATGTACAGAATACGATAGAATCCATAAAGATTCGTGTCGAATTCTGCTCGATAATGTGGGAATTCTTTAGCATTTTAATTGGATTCGTAAATTAAATTCCAATGAGGAGTGCCGCTTAGAATCCAATATACAACAGTGACGTTTTAGTAGAGGGATCCAATACGATGAACCGTTAGATCCCTATTGAGAAGTAGGAAAAAGTATGAGAATCCAAGTAGATCCCTACCACAATTTCTGCACGGGCATCAATGACTTGTCTATGAAGAAGGTCGATAAGTAATCAGATTTTTTTCTTCGTATCAAATAAAGTCGTTACTAAATACACAAGTTATTTTTAGAATCTCTGCGGCCTAGAATTTATTTTTTATCTTTGTGAAACTCTTGCTTCAATTAATTTAACAGCACTGGAGCGTAATGTGGAAGCTCCCTACGAAAAAAAAAAAATCGCAGCTGTGAGCCTATTTCACGAATGCTCTAAAAAAACTTCAAATCTAAACTTGTTATTGTAGTCAGCTGGCCCGGAAATAAAAGTGTACACGACGACAAGTAACCTTTCGCGGCAGCATTTGAGCGAATTTTCAGAAATGGCCATCTAAACTTAGTGGACCATAAGGTCATAGAAGGAACTAAATTTACATGCTTGACCGATCAATCAATGTCCAATTAAAATCGTGGGTTTCTGCTTTCGGCTTAGTTTAAATTTGGCTCGATCGTTTGATCCGTTGAAAAACAATGTGATGTTGTTCGACCAACCTGAAGCGGCCATGTACGTAGCACCAGTGCTCTTTATCTTCTCGATGTAACGAAAACCTTCCTCAGATAACAATTCATCGAAGTCTGCAATTATTTCGTTGAGAAGCCTCAGACATTCGACACCTTCGTTGTTCGCCTCGAGCTCGACATAGAATTCCGAAAAATTAGGTATCGATGCGAACATTATGCACACGTAATCACACTGCTCGTGATAGAGTTCCTGTGACAGAGTAAATTAACAGGAAAATCAGTATTACACAAAGATTCGACATGAACATGGGAAATGAAATGAAGCGAAATTCATTGTCATAAATTGGAGTTGATAATCTTATTTAGGAATATTTTGTTTTTTCAACTCACATCGGAGCTGACTGTTGAGAGAAAATGAGCCGCCACATGTTCAGGAAGTATGTTGGCAAGGAGTTTCTGATTGTAGGCCTTGAGATGTTCCATTTCTTCTTTTTCCTCAGTAGCTTGAAGCTTCCATAGGAAATCAAGTCTGTACGTTGCCTCGGTATGTTGCGAGTGAGCGACCAGGCAGGCCATGAAAAAGACAACGAGAACACCGGCCAACCATCTGCACGCTGGATCAATGTCATTCTCGTCAAGTGCTTGGTATATGCTCACAGCTAAGTAGCATGCGACCACTATACTGAGCACAGCGACCTTGAAGACCGATGTTAGAATTTGATAGACCGCACACGTTACCATCACCAGCATCACCAGAACCGGAAATAGCTGGAAAATAACAAATGAAACGTATAGCTTGACTTCGTCATACTGGGTTAGTAGGGTAGATCGAGAGTGCACCGAAATGCATTTCGCAATCGTGAGATTGAAAGATTCGGAAAAGGGGATCCCGCAAATAACAGTAGTTCTTCTAGATCCGATTCTAAATTATTCAGCTGCATACATCCAGTATTTATTTCTATTGCTTTTAAGGGGTTACACCACCTTGGCGCTCGGAAAAATAGGTATACATTTTTTATTTATTTTGGTGTGACTATTAAATATATAAAATAATTGTCATTTTTCACAAATACATTATAGTTTTATGAATAATTTAAAAAAACGAATAAAAAAAGTGGCGGAGTTATGTCGTCTAGGACCCCCTTTTTTAACCGGTGGACAAAATATCTCGAGATCTACACAACCGATTTTGATGAAATTTATACCACATATTTTTTATAATATAATCTAGAATATAGCATAGGATTTTTTAAATTGGATGCCGCGTTCATTGTATATTAATTTCTAAAACTTAACATTTTGGTGAAAATAATTTTGTTTCAAACAGCTGTCACTTCTGTAAACATTTTTTATAATTTTTTCCCCACGCTACACTTTAGCTATTACCTTACTTTACAAGATATTTTTTTTATTTATTTTTTAGACGATGCCTGACAGCGAAAAAAATTCCACCATCGACAAGGATTTTCCAAAGAAGGTCCTACTAGACGACTTATATCTTCGCCATTAAAAAAAATTTATTAGTTAAAAAAAACTTTTTCATAAAACTATAATGTATTTGTGAAAAAAAATTATTTGACATATTTAATAGTCGCGTCAAAACTTTTAAATTATTTTCATACACATTTCTCCGACCGTCAAGGTGGTGTAACGCCTCAATATTTCAACATTCACCCTATCAGGATCTTACTTTCCCCTTCGGTCACATAATCGAGGCCACTGAAAAATTGCGAAACATTTCTCCCGGACGGACAATTCTTTCGACAGACCCAGTGTTCTCACGAGTGATCGTCAGTCACTGAAAAATGACCTTCCAATCCAAGATTTAACGCACCACTAACCGCACAGCTAAGCGATGACCCGTCCTAGTTTTGGCCGCACGCCATGCGACTTAATTCGAGAGACCACCGGAGCTCGATGTCGACCGCGTATCCGTCGATGCCGGGTGGGCACATATCAGTATTATTCCCTCTTTCGTGGCAAGCGCGTATTTTCAAGAAATGCGGAACTAACAATTGCTCGGATTGTATTTTTACTGACCTATTCCGTTAGAAGAAATTTACTCTTGTTCCCAATCTCCGTGCGGTACTATTCTATCATACCATCTCAACAAATTGTCCTCCATTTTTCACCAGTGCGATTACTTCCGGTCTCGGAGTGGTACTCGAGTAGATCGAAAACCATTGGTCTAACTTCAGTTGGCTAATCTGGTCTTTACATTTTTCGGATTTAATGGAATTTTCTCTTGTGATGATAGAAAATTTGGACGAAAGTGAAGATAAGATATAGAACTTCCGCAAACAAGCTTTCCTTGACAATCGAGGTAACATGGAACGTTTACTTGATGGGATATTATAGTGTCCGCGAAGCTAGTTGGGAAGGTAGTCTATTTGACAACAGCGTGTACGGCTCTACTTTTTTTCTGAAAACCTTTACGAGATATATTCGAACGCGAGCAGATAGCCTTCCACCAAGATTCTTTATATAGAAAGCGTCAGTATACAAGCGTCAGTTGTCGTCCGACTGTGGTCACAGATGAACGCTATTGTCCGAAAACCATGTCGAAAAAAGACTCACTTGGGCAAAAGAAAGTTTGGACCGTAATTTTTTCGGACGAAGCTTTTTTTTGGGTACGTTCTCCCATCAATCATACCTGGTCTACCCACACCAGTAGACACCAAAGATCTGGAACGTCAAGCAACAATTTCGACAGATTCGACTCATATGGGAATCTTTGTCGCCAGATTATGCCATGAAATTAGTGGGAAGGATGCTTCGGAGATTCCAGGTGATTATTAATAATGCAGGCGAGTGGACCACTCATCTATACATATAAAATAGTTCCGTGACTGACTGACAGATAGAACCACTGAAGATAGAAACATGAAATTTGGAAGATATGTTCCTTAAAGGGCGTAAAGGTGCAGTAAGAAAGGGTTAGCTTCTCGCATGGTAAACTATATGTGGGCTGTTCGAGGTTATCGAGTGCCTAAAACGTAAATGTGCTTGCCGAAGAACATAAATCATATAATTTTGTCTACAGAACTATATTAAAAAGCCACATAGTTCTGTAGATAACAATGACATTGTACGATACTGGAATTGATGGTTCACACATTAATACTACTATTTCATTAATTACCAACCCTTACCTAATTCAGTCAGTCTACCATCGTGCCTGAGAAATATGACACTCTACCGTCTTTCTTGACTTCTAACTTTTTTTCCTCTCTTTGTTTATCTTCTTTCTGGATCAAATTCGAAAGTTCACGGGGACGGAGTTGCGGGGAAAAGCTAGTTATCAATAATGCTTCATGGTTTATATCGTGCAGTGCGTGTGTATTTTTTTTTTCAATGCCTTTTCCCAAATAGTTTTTGAGTTTCGCCGTACACACTCTTATTAAACAGATTGTACATTGCATGAAATCGGAAAGTACATTTATTCAAGAAATTTAGTCTCAATTCGCCAAGTCTAAAGACTAAATGCATTTGAGTAAATTATATTCCATCGGCATGCAGAAAGTCCCTAGAAATAGAGAAAACTGGAAGCAGTTGGAGGGATAATTTGGAACATCAAACGAATATCGGAAGTTCAGCACTTTTGGCAAAATCTTCTATTCACAGGTGTCGAATTTGCATATTCGCAGGTTACTCTCGATGAAACCGTTATTTAATTCGCAAAGCAATTTCCAAAGCTTCGACTAAAGTTATCTGCACATACCTACGATTCCGCCAATGTCCTCACGTGTAGTAAATTGACATATAAATTTGAAAAATTCGAGCTTTCGTTGAGAGTAGTGATAAAAACAACCTGTTATCGGTTATCGAATCTGGAATGGGCTACATTCAAACCAGTTGTTTCAAGCCTCTCTTCACGTGAACCATATAAAAATATGGTTTCACATCCGAGAAATTGGGGCTGTGATAAAAATGGCACATCTGAATGATACTCACGTCCGCGAAGAGAGTGTAATAGCATGGTCCATCGGATGCTCGAATACTCTGGATCATCACCGTCGAATTGTCGTGCCATTCCGTGCTATTGCTGCAGGATTCGCTGCTATCCAGCGTTAGCTAGACAAGTGTCAAACAAAAATTGTCAATCGGCACGTTTTATTTCACATTTTTATTCGGTTCACGGCTAGTTTGGAATTTCGCGAAAAAAGCGTGACTCGAGCTAAGAAGAGGTTTGTGTAACTAGGAAAAATTCACTAAAATTAGTTCAATACAACGTACGATTCTTACGCTATACTTCGTTAATAATTGTTCACTCCATATTGCGATGCAAAATATTATATTCATCATTGATGTAAAATAATACAGAATGAGTAATGGGAAAACAGGGAAGAAAACACTTGGAAATAAAAATTTGGTGAAAAGAATCGACAATTCTTTATCGACAAAGAAAGGTGTCAAAAAGTCTCTCCTATTGTTAGATGCAACAAAAATGGTCTTGGACAAATTAATTTTTTTCTCAATCACAATGAAGTTTTTTAGACGAAGGTATATATTTTTTTATGCATTTTTAAGATTCTTATATTTTTTAAGTTGCTGACTTACCAGAGGTGAGAGTGCGGTTATGAATGTGAGGAAAACGACCATCGAGGCGATGCTCTGGGCTACGAGTCTGTTTTCAAATATTGCCACGGATGCATTTCTCACGCATTGCGGAACTAACTGAAAAGGTATAATTATATTATAGATACATATTGAAAGACACGGCAGTTTTGACACCAAGTTATTCACAAGAAAAATTTTGAAACTTGCGTTATAAAGGGTGCCAATATCATTTTCAACAAAAAAGGCTATATACAGATTGGTCCGTTTCTCAACAATTCCAAACTTATTATTTTTTTTTCAATATCTTTGAAAAATCGGTACCCAGCTATGCAAAAGAATTAATTTAAAAAAAAATTACTTGCCATATGCGGGTTATTTTTTCACTTCATAATTGTTACCTTGAGCTCTTATAATAGAATGATTTTGCAATAACTGTTTAGATCCTAATTTGTTCCCTAGGTGTTCATCATTAATTTAGAAAGAAAAATGTTCTACAGAAATTGGCCCCTGTAGTACGAAAATTGGTCCACCTTGTGAGGATTCTAAAAATTCACAACTCATAGTCCTGACCCTCGAAATTTTTTACTATCGTTATTTATTTACTGCACGGTAACGTTTTGCTAGCAAATCGAATTGTGCGCCAAACAAATTTGTGCTGTTCATTTGCATTCGGAACGGATTGTTTGAATGCAGAGCATTTATGGCGGGTACGTAAGGGGGGGGGGCGGTACTAGCAAAACCGGTACTCAGGTAGGCTTATGTTTTTTTTTTTAAGTATTTTAAGGCCTGTGTACATTGGATCGACGTTCGTTCAGTATTTCGGTTGCTGCCTGCTTATTATTACGGTTTTCATTTTGAAATTTGTTGTCCATTTGCTTTGGACTGTTTAACCGTCCAAATCACAAAATCTCCAAATCACCAAATCACACAACAAATTTCAGAATGAAGACTGCAGTAATAAGCAGACAGCAAGAAAAACACTGAACCAACCCCGATCCAATTGAAGCGTCACTTATTATCTACCTGAGAATCGGTTTTGCTAATACCGCCTCCCTTCCACGTACCCGCCATAACTGCTCTGCATTCAAATAATGCGTGGCAAATCCGAATTAACAGCTTAAATTTGTTCGGCGCGAAATTCGATTTTCTAGCAAAACACTACCCTGCCACGAATAAAAATCGACAGTAAAAAACTTTCGAGGGTCAGGGCTATGAATCGTACCTTTTTAGAATCCTTATAAGGTGGACCAATTTTCCTACTACAGGGGCAAGTTTCGGCAGATCATTTTTCGTCCGAAATCAATGATGAAAGCTTAGGGAAAAAGTTATGATCCAAAAAGTTGTTACAAATTCATTTTCGTGTGAAAGCCACATCAGGCTACATCTTGAAAAAAATAACCCACCTACGGTAAGTAGTTTTGTTTTTCATTAATTCTTTTATACACCTGGGAACCGATTTTTCAAAAATATTGAAAAAAAAATAATAACTTAAAAATCGTAGAGTAACGGACCATCCTATATATAACGTTTTTGGTTGGAAATGATCTTAGCTACCTCGACACTTTCTTTGATCCGCAACTTTTGGGCCACCCTGTATAGAGTCGTGGAATATATATATATATATATTTTTCTTTACTATTGTCACATCTCATCTGAATATCACTAATTTAACACAAATAAACAAAATTCTATTGGGTTTAACTATTTTAGCATAATAAAACAATCATACTCGTTGACAAGCTTACGATCCGTCATTTTCTATTTCTCTATTCGTATTCAAAGAATTATAATTTACGTGGCAATACTCTCCACATTGTTTTTCAAATAATATTGTATCTCAATACATATGTACACAAATATCGATATATCGAAGCTGATGTGAACTTTACAATAGCTGAAGTGTACCACAATTGAGATGTGCCATTTGTTCAATTGAATCATTATTATCTCTATGCAAATCGCAAGGTTCGTCGAAAAATTTGTCATTGACCCGAAAAGCCCTCGCTTGATATCTCGGTACTAAAACACGTGCAAGTCAAGGCTTTGAATTCGTGGCAGGTCTCCAGCGAGTCTGAACCGTCGATCGATCAGTTTTATATAAAAGAGAGTAATTTTCAAGCAAATGAAATACGGACTAGCCACGAATCGAATTATTTTGTATTTATTTTCTCAATCATCGTATTAATTTTGCGCCATATAAACAAAAACTCACCTCATTTTTTTCGGCGAGAAGAATACCATTGATTACTCCAATAATCAATAAACTGACCCCAGTGCAAGCGTAAAAATACACACTCCTGAAACGAAATATGAATACATTATTTTCATATGATTTTTTTTAAAGGGAAAAGATTTTTCATACAAAATTACGCATATACTATATTTTATAAAGTCTCTATTCTGAAGCATTTCCATTAACTGTTTATTTCAGGCGGACACAAATTCCGCCTAAAAAAAAATGTAGTTTTCAACAAAAGTCTATCTGCATAAAAAATGTTAATCGAGCGTCGCACTATCTTCTGTTAATTGACAGTGGATTAAATTTTCGATATCGCTCCGAAGACGTCGCTGTTTATATTTATTGCATGTGTTCGATATATACGTGATGGATATAGATATATTTGAACTATATATTATTACGAGTATGCATTAATTTTAAGGGATTTTCTTGGTAAAAATACAAGACGAACTTTTGAAAAGCTGTTACGTCCGATTTGACTAAAATTTTGCACCAATGTACCATTTAAGGGCGGGGTGAGGTTAATTCGGTGAAAAAAATCATATTTTCAAGAATTTTTTTAGACGATACAGGTAATGCTGGTTTATTTAATTAATTTCCATATAATAATATAACATTTGAACTATGTTTTCCTAAATTTTCATTGCAAAATATTGATAAATAAGCCGTTGGCAACAAATCTCCGCAGGCGCCTCGAAAAAAAGTTGTTTTGCGGTGTACGCTTAACTCGTCACTGGATCATCTGAAACAAAAAAATCAAAATGCGTTTATTTATTAGGTGAGATGTTTCTCGAGGTAACGCTGCCGAGTTTTTTTATCGATTTTTTCACTTTCGGTAGCACTTGGAAGTCAAAAACGCGATTTTCGCTAAAAAAAATCGGCAAATTTGTTATTGTAAGATAAAAAATAATTATAAAAAAAAACTCGGCAGCGTTACCTCGAGAAACATCTCACCTAATAAACGCATTTTGATTTTTTTGTTTCAGATGATCCAGTGACGAGTTATAGCGTACACCACAAAACCACTTTTTTTTTAGGCGCCTGCGGAGATTTGCTGCCAACGGCTTATTTATCAATATTTTGCAATGAAAATTTAGGAAAATATAGTTCATATGTGATATTATTATATGGAAATTAATTAAATAAACCAGCATTACCTGTATCGTCTAAAAAAAATTCTTGAAAATATGCTTTTTTTCACCGAATTAACCTTACCCCGCCCTTAATATATAAAGCCAAGCCCTAAAGGGATTTTTGGCGCATTCAAATAGTTTGCGAGAAATCGAATTTAATAGTGCATCGTGTACCAAGGAGACAAAGTGGATCTTTTACCGAGAGCGCGATGTTTTCAGTACGAATCGTAGGCGAGCACGCGAGGCGAAGACGAGTACTGCAAACATCGCGCGAGGAGTAAAAGACCCTGTCTTCGCGGTGCGGATTATTTATATACCAAAACCATGTTTTCCGAGCGATTGTATTATTAAACACATACGGCTGCAAGCATATGTAGGGTGTATCCCACATGGAAGCTGTATCGCACGTAAACGTAGCTTTGAAATGTATCATCATATACACAAATGCGTCGTAGGACGATTCATAGAGGTCTTTTGGTTTCGATGGCAATATTTTGTATGTCGTCTTTGTCGCGGCTTCCTTTAAATCTGGCGGCGTGCATTGGAGCCACTCATCCCTGCTATTTTTTTCAATATCACTCATTGTTTATTTATTTTTATTTTTTATTAATGATTTATGTCGCAGCGAGATCGACGATGCTTTGTCGCGGTAACACGTGGAAGTGAGGTTGTGTTTTTTCCCGCAAATAACGCCTCAGCGTACACAATAATTCCTCGACCTAACGACTGAGGGCAGCACCTAACGACCGACATATGTTGTACAGAGACGTTTCACAATTTTTAAATACTAGGACGTAAAATACCTCTTTTACGTACCGTTTACACGCACGAACAAACGAGGAAAATATGGT
The DNA here is from genome assembly GCA_963932345.1 of Ophion ventricosus. Taxonomy (NCBI): domain Eukaryota; kingdom Metazoa; phylum Arthropoda; class Insecta; order Hymenoptera; family Ichneumonidae; genus Ophion; species Ophion ventricosus. The sequence continues at coordinate 9,437,116 of OZ010718.1, forward strand.
TGTGGTATATAAAAGTTTATTTTTTTTAGCCCGTACGAGTATATCTATATCGCTCGCTACGTTCGATCGATATAAGCACCCACATCAGTATCGCACGCAGCTCACGATTCCGCACGCACGTACGAGCTTCCTCGCGCCCATACCAGTATGCTGCGCATCTGGGAGAAAAATTCATACCTTCCGTGTCAGAATCACCTTTTTTTTATAGAGTCGAGACCGGTCCTCACATGTAAGAATCGATTGAGCATAATCACCATAAGCTTCCGACAGAATTCGTTGACTTTCAGCAGCACTTTTCTTCAAATGGAAGCAAAAAAGCTAAGTTTCCCGCAAATTGCGTTTTGTTGCGACGAAATTCGACATATTCAACGCTCAAATAAACCAATGTCTTTTACACTTCGGTAAAACAACACATACTCAAAAGTGAAGCCACGTGATGATGCTTTGACATAAAAGTAGTAACAATATGACCTGATGCAATATAGTACTATTTACGCTATCTCTTGAAAATCCCTTAAAATTAATGCGCACGCCTAATATTATCAAGGTAAAAAAACGTTATGTATTCTTGCGTATAAATTGAATCCGTGGAGGGATTCATTTTTCGAATAATGAGATGGTTCTAATATGCTTAAGCCTTCGCGGTCACCCTGGGTAGAACTGACCTGTCGCTCAATTTTTGATGTAAATATATAATAATTCCCGATATTGAATGGGACTGTATTCACCATCTTACCTGGAGTTTGAAGTATCCTCATACCATAAAATTTAACCTCTTCACATGTCGGAATAAATATCTTTTTTGGAAGGCACGCTATGCTACTATTTTTTCCGAAAAATAGCATATCTAAGGCCTATCACGCCCAACTTTTAGGTAAAAATATTGAAAATTCACGGAAGTATGATTTTTTTTAGCAAAAAAGTGTCTTTTTTGCGTTTTTATCTCTTTATGAATTTTTTTTAACATGTCGCCATTTTATTTTTTATAAATAAATTTTTCGTACATCATCTAGAAAGTTCAAAGCATGCTCCCTAATTTTTTGAACCACTTCGGACGGATAGTTTGCTCACAATACTTTTTTGGAAACTGATGGTAGAATCGACTCAAGTGTGACCACCGCGATAGAATTTGCAAGTGTGACCACGATGGGTTAATCAATTAATAAGTGGGAAGGTGAAAGGTCGTTTAGGTGTGGCTTTCTCGAAATATATGCTGCTTATACTTGTGAAATAGTTACTACCATGATAACGAAGATAATTATTTAATAGATTTCCTCATCCGGTATAAATGGATTACGTTGAATTTATTACTTATGCACGACGCGAAAGAAAAAAAAAATTGAATGGTAATTTTTTAACGTGCACTTTCAGGTTTCGTTCTACAATATGGGATCGGGTTTCGCAGGGATCTTTTTTTGAAAATGAAGATATGTTGCTAAGAGTTGTACGATGAATACCAGGAAATTCGATATTAATGAACAATAGATACGACGGGGGAGGAGGAAGAGAAATTGCTCGGGAACATAGAGAGGAAAATGCGGACGTTCCCTTCTGTGCGAACTATTCACGCTGCCGGTCGGAAATTACGGAGGAAATCTATGAATATGACGCACCCGGGCAGAGTTATTGCTATTGCCACCACGACGACCATGTAAACGAAACCGGAACACACGAAGTATGCAGATAGCATCCGATCTCTTTCTCTTGAATACTGAAAAAAAAAACGATTCGTTACGAATTCATTCGATCAGGTAATGGGTTTGGGTTAACGAATCGTCATTGATGTTTATTCGTAGATATTTAAGGATTTACACCTCCTTGGCGCTCGAAGCAATAGGTATAAAAACAATTTTTTTTTCACACGCCTATTAAATATATAAAATAATTTGTATTTTGCACAATACATTATAGTTTTATGAACAAATTTTTTAAAACTATTCGAAAATGGCGGAGATACTAGTCGTCTAGTAGGACCCTCTTTTCAAACTAGTGGACAAAATATGTCGAGGTCTACTCAACCAATTTTGATGAAATTTATATCACATATTCTTTACAATAATATCTAGGATGTAGCATAGGATTTGAAAAAAATGAATTCCGCGTTCATTTGTTATTCTTTTTTTTTCAACCCTTCGAGCTCACCCTGGATAGAATCGACCTGTCGATCAATTTTTTGCGTAAGTATAGAATAATTCTCGACTTCGAATGGGACTATATTCACCATCTTACCTGGAGTTTGAAGTATCTTCATACCATAAAATTTACCCTGTTCACATGTCGGAATAAATACTTTTTTGGAACGCGCACTATACTACTATTCTCAGGAGTAGCATATCTCAGGAGTATTACGTTCAAATTTTAGGTAAAAGTGTTGAAAATTCACGGAACTATGATTTTTTTTAGCGAAAAAGTGTATTTTTCGCATTTTTACCTCTTTATGAATTTTTGTTAACATGTCGCCATTTTATTTCTTATGAATAAATTTTTCGTACATCATTTAGAAAGTTCAAAGCATGTTCCGTGATTTTTTTAACCACTCTGGACGGATTGTTTGGTCACAATATTTTTTTGAAAACTGACTGGGTAGAATCGACCCAAGTGTGACCACCGCGATTGAATTTAGATGTGTGACCACGAAGAGTTAAACTCAAAATTTTGGTAAAAGGCAGAGTTTTTTTTCGAACAGCTATCATTTGCACAACGTTTTTTTTAAGTTGTTTCCTTATGCTACACTCTAACTATTATCTTTCTTCACATGATTTTTTTCTTTTTTTTTTTTGCAGACGATGCCCGACAGAAAAAATTCCACCATCGGAAAGCATTTTCAAAAGAGGGTCCTACTAGACGACTTATATCACCGCCATTCTTTAATTTTTTAAATTCTTTTTTTTTATTTGTTCATAAAACTAATGTATTTGTGAAAAATAACAATTATTTTATATATAGTCGCGTCAACTAGAAAAAAATGTTATACTTATTTCTCCAAGCGTCTAGGTGGTGTAACTCCTTAATGTTCAATACTTCATGCTCAATGATATCTAATATTTCAATAAATATTTAACACTTTTTAAGCGTTGTATAAATGAAGTTAGTTATTTATTTTGTAATGAATTATCAATCCACTTCCGTCATGGTGAACTTGAAAGTTTATTTTCAATCTGGAAGTGTGATTTTCATTACTTTATACATCAATGCATATGAAATTGTCTCGAATGGTAACCAATTTTTTTAAGTTTAGTAAACTCAGTCTAACTTGCGTTTAACGCATTGATAAAAATTCTAAAGATTATTAAAAATGTACAAGCAAACGCTTCAATTTAAATTTTATAGAAATATTAAAATAGTAGTGAAAAATGGCACCTTTTCTTCGATGTCAGGCCTTCGAAAAGTTAAGATAAAAGGTGTGCAGTGCTCAGCTCGAAGTCTATCAATGCTTCGTGCATCGATCGCCCTCATGAGATATTCGTTGACTTCGTCCTCAGGATCTTTTTCGCACTCGATGCTCTCCCCGAAGCCGAGTCTGTCGGGCACGAAAAAAATTCTCATCATTTCTATGCAAAAAAAAAACGAAAGTTACAGCGAAAATTGCAAATGAAAAACAAAAACTGGAGCTGCTAAAATTCCCTTTAAACTCACTTGGTATGTTTTCCATGCTGGGAACCGTGACCCATTACTCTCATCTCCTTGGAGACGTTGCCGTTAACTGGATAGCCTTTTTTTACACTGGGACTCGTGACGTTGTCCTTGAACGTGTCACCAGGCACAATGAGGTATGTTTGAATATTGTGCTCCTTAAGGTAGGCATTTCTCTCGCCACCACGACCTTCCTCGACCTCGTAATCATTGCCGAGACAATCCAACGTCTCTTTTGTGATGTGAACTCGACTTTGAAAATTCCAATATCCTTTCAATACATTTTTTTCCCCCCTTTCCGCATTTTTAGATTATAATTGTAGTAATTGTACAAAAAAAATAAAAAATATTCGGTAAAATTCTCCGATAGCGATTTTCAGGACACATCGCTTTTTGTAACTTTTACAAAGTGTACCATGGATTGGGGTTACTTTGATTCATGGGGTTAGTTTGATAAAAACTTTGTTTCATTTTTTAATTCAAATTACGAAGTTCCTGAAGGCGAACGAAAGTTTTTTTTTACGGTTGGCAGATCTGAATGTCTCTATATGTCATCACTCAGACGCAGCACGAACGAACGGGTTTAAGTGACCGTGAAAATATAAAAAACGAAAGTAATGTACTTAAAATATTCTTTAGGCTCGAGTAACTTAAAAAATAAGTTGAGTGTTGCAATGACATGTTTTTGGTAAAAATCACCTTGTCAGATGTTTATTAAACTATATCATTATGCTTTGCTGTGTGGCATATCCTCAAAAACATATTTTATGGGCGGCAGTTGTTTCGTTGGGGTGTCTTTGATCGCTTCGACGGGGTAACATTGATCATTGATCAATTTGACCCCACGTATTATATTTATTGCTAGTTTCGGAGTATTCTCAGTCTTGGCAAAAAAATGTACAAGTACGGTTGCCAAATAATGGAACTAGACCCTTCACTAGTGGAAGGTTTCAAATCAACTGAAGTAAAACAAGATTCAAGAGAATTAAAGGAGACATATCTGAAATTGATAGCACTGATATAGTATCATTCTTGCCGAAACCTATCGATAAAAATGATTATGTTGAATTCCCATTTGATATTAATGTTGCCGAATTGTAGGTTGAGCAATTTTCCTAGTGAATAATTTGATCTCTTTTTGTGATTTAGATTACATTTAGAATGTGACCTACCTTACAACTTGTTTTTTTCTAGATTTTTTAAATGTTTCGAAGTTCATGGATGGGTTACCACATAAATAATTATAAAATAACAGTTGTTTATCGATAAAGTTGATTTTTAAAAGTAAAAGTGGAATATTTCTTCGATCAAAGTAACCCCAAAACAATAAAAATCGTTGTAACTTTCCATCCCGTTGACCGTTTTTTTTTCTTGTTTGGGAAAAATGCTCCTTCTTCTTCTTTTTTTTACTTTATTTATATTTGACTTTATTTACTTTATTCGACTTCCGTTTCTCATTAAGAAAAAAAACCGGTATCAAAGCAATCACTCTCAGCATCACTTTGATCACGACTAATTATTTTTTTCTCATTTATTTTTTAATATTTTAAATTGTAATTTGGAAGATAAAACGACTAATAAAAGTTGATGTTTCCATTTTAAACAATTTTTTTACGATATTATTTAAAGAGATATATTGATTTTCATTTTAAAATTGACTAAAGTAACCCCAATCCACGATATTCAATTGTACGTAGAGTTTACTGTATTTTTTCTTTGGAAAAAAAGAAATATTTCTTGCAGGTATTTATCCAATTTCAACAATAAGTGCTAAGTTTCCCGGGTGAGGAAGCAAAACGTTTAGACATATTCTGGCGCGTTGCCACTAGATCGATAATACTATGAACGTACGAAAGCGCTGATAAACAAAAAAAACGCGCATACTCAATGTGTCCAGTGATTTTAAGGACTATCCCTAGAGATGGAAAAGGAATAATTGCAATGAGCTATGCAAAAACTTAGTATTAAAATATACTATAATCCAGAAGGACAAGACATATCCGGAAAATGTTTTGGATTTTTTTAAGTGTTTTACTCCTTAACGTAAAATTACATGCACATATAAAAAAATTCATCGATAATTTTTTTTTAATGAACAATTATGTTGCATCATAATTACCCAGGAATTCCTCCACTTTCCATGTAATTTGCGAGTGTAACGTCATTACTCCAGACGTCGAATTGCCACTTTCTCAATCCCAGAACACCACAATGAACGCGTCCCGTATGAATTCCGACTCGCATGTTAACATTAACGGCCATCACTTCTCGAACGAGGCTGGCAGGACAGAAAAAAATTGGTTTTTCAATTTGAAGGATTTTCTGAGCGCCGGCATTGTCAACTATTTTTCACATTGAGATCGTGAATATGGTCCAAGATTTTGTCTATCTTTACTTTCGTTTTTCCAGTGTGGCATTTCACTTCCGGGAAAGAAAAACTATATGAAAAATCCGAGAATATATGTTGTTGCGGTACTGTGGCCACAATTTATATTTTCTCATGCTCACGAGGAGTTTAAGTGCAGAAATATATACATATATATGTGTGTGTGTGTGTGTGTGTATATATGAGGAAATTCGATTTGCGAACGAGACTCGATTCATGTTTATAGCTACAGCACTCTGGCTCAAAACAGGGGATTAGTCTCCGACTTGACTTTTCGGTCAGCGCGTACCATCGTGTATCGAATCCGAAAGTTATAAAACACCTCAATCGAATCCGCTTTCGGAGCGTACTTTTTCGATCTCTCGGAATTGAAATATTTCAAAACCTGAGATAAAATGCTGACCATTTTTCAGTTCCTATGTTACAATAGTTATTGAAATATTACTAGTTTATTATATCATTTGTTTAATAATTTCTGCAGGCGAACTGGAATAAACAATTAGGCTGTAATTTGCAAATTTTATTATACACAGTGTTTGTTTTTTGTTTATTTAACTTTAGGTATCCCAAGAATAATGATTGGTTATTTCATTAGATACTGCGATAAGGATAAAAATGTCTCATTAAAGCGGGATATATATTTACGATTAAAAAATCGAAAAACAAGAGTTCATCTCTTCTTGTTTTTCGATTTTTTAAACGCGTTTTTGTTTAAATATTAATGGAACAAAATCAACTTCATGAAAAAGTTGAAGGCTTATTATATGGGTCTGGTATCGCTGACTAACCAGTAAGTAAAGTTATTCATTGGCTTTTTACGTGTCAAAACTTTAAAGGCGTTTTTCTCAAAACTGCATTATCGAAATCGGCGTGCAGGCTTACGCCAAAACTATTGAGCCGATCGAGTTGAAATTTTGTAAAAATATTGATAATATTATTAGCTTCTAGTTGACGAGAATTGTTTTAAAAAAATTATTAAAAATCTATTTTTTTAATTCAAGGTTTACAGACATTTCGCGTGGAATGTTAATTTTTTTAAATATGTGCCATTCTCGTAAATTTGCATTTTTTCATTTCGATTACTGTCAAATAGAAACTATACATGTTTTAACTGAAAAAAATTGGAATTTTTCTGCAGCTTAAAGTTTACGGGAAGCTAGACTGCACGTTGATTCGCAATTTTCGTGGTAACCTTGCTGTAACATTCTGTCATAGCTCCACTATTTCCATGATAATTTTTTTTTTTAATTGTTTCGTATACTTGAATATAGTATTAAAATAGGCCTACACTTTGATGAATGTAGAATAACTATTTCTTATTTTAAAAAAACTCTCAAAATTGCCCGAATCTTTCCCGTTTAAGTATATATTCTGCCTCAATAAATTGTATTCTCCTTGAGGTCGACAGGGCAGTTCAATTACTATCAGCTTACATTGTTTGCCTAAAGTATTAAATTCAACTGATTATTTTTTTGTTTATCAATTTTTTGCTTATCAAAGATAGCTTTTGTTTATCAATTTTTTTGTTAATCAAAGATAGCTTTGTGACGGAGGTTTCAGTTTGTCGAAAAAACGTTAACGGAATGCCAGAGTTGTCAAATTCGTCGCTGCATAAAAAATAATAATTGAACAGTCTATCTCAAGCAAGCGTTAGGGGGAGGTGGGGCACAGTGTGTACTTTTTTCTATCGAATTTTTACTCTTATCAAAGTAGTCTGATTAGAAAAAAAAGGTCATAACCGATTTTATAGACCTTTGCGCGTACAATAAAGCTACCATATTTTTTGCAAAAATAATTTTTAAAATATTAAAACTTATTATGCCCCACGGGTGGGGTACAATGTGTCAAGTGCTGCGAAACGTAGAATACAACGAGCCGATTGAAACTCTTATATTTTCCTAATATAGATAACAGAGTTTCATGCATACCGATAATTTCACAACGGGTATCATTTGCCAATAACATTGGGAGTCGACTCATTGTGCTCAACAACTCAATGATACATTGTGTTCCACACAATTGTCCCACAATATTTGACGTTTTCTCGGCAAGCGAAATTTTTTTTTCGAGGCTCAAATAAATGTTGTATTTTTAATAATTCTCCGTGATCTGCTATTGACTTTCTTTTAGGCCAGCCGAAACTTAATATGAATCACGGAGCAACACAAAAAATGTCGTATTTTACAAGCTACAAAACTCCGAGAAATCGCATGTGGTTGACAGTTGCCCGTGACACATTGCGCTTCTTCGGAGCGTCGTCACTTCTTTGTTTCCTCATTGGGAGTCGACTCATTTTGTCCCACCACATCGGTGACACATTGCACCCCACTAGTAAAATATTAGATTATTGATCAAAATAACTATTAATTAAACTAAGAATGGAAAACCACAAGTCAGTGAGTGCATCATAAATAATAAAACTATCGATTCGGACCGAAAACCGGAGCCACTACAGAAAGTGCCGTTATATTTAACGTTTTCACTGCGAGCGACATTTTTTTTCCAAGCCTCAAATCAATTTTTAATTTTCAATAATCTTTTGTAATCTGCTATCGACTTTCTTTTAGATTTGACGAAACCTAAAATAAATCGCGGTCCAACACATAAAATGTGAAATTTACGAGCTACAAACCTCCGAGAAACCGCATGTGACTCACTGTACCCCGTGACACATTGTGCCCCACTCTCCCCTATACTCTGTCTTTGGGAAAAAGGCACGAAAAAATTGTACAAATTGCCAATTTCCTTGTATTGTCATCTTACTCCAGTCGCGTGGCTTCGCGAGAAAGTAAAAATTTTAACATTCTTGTTCATACACGATATGCCTTGTGATAGAAATAATATCGTCTATGAATAAGAATGTTACAATTTTTACTTTCTCGCGAAGCCACGCGACTGGAGTAAGATGACAATACAAGGAAATTGGCAATAAGATAGGCAAAATGTAAGGCAAGGTGGACATTAGTCCACCTTGCCTTACATTTTGCCTATTTTAGTGGATCAAAGCATAGAAATACGACGGATCTTATGTTTGGGAGAGTGTAACTATGGACGATACTTGTCCTAGTATCGCGGAGAAAATCGTTTCGATACACTAACTCAATGGCAATTGTTACGACGCAGTTCAACCAAACACAATTTTACTTGTAAGAGAATCAAATCTGCCTGTAGTACACCACTGCGTTTGTCTCTACACAACGGTCTGCGAAAGCCATCGCCTTAATTACTCCGCAAACCCGAAGAGCTGTATTTTCGTCGACCATGTAGTCCTATTACGTAATCTACATTTAAACACTCGGCCGCCTTAAGCCTTAAAACAAGATTACAATCGGGAATTCAAACAATTGCGAATTCTTTGTTTTCATGCCTGTTTTCGTGTTCGCTCGAGCTTTCATTCAATTGCTCCGTATTTACGTAAATAGAATACGAACTACGTTGAATCCTTTATATTTAACTTTACGGTGAATATCGTCAAAAAACGGTGTCTCATTGATGAATACTTTTATATAACTGTGGAATAAGTATTGTCAAGGTTATTATTATTTATAGACATTTATGAGGAAGAATTAGTCCACACTTTGGAAAGTTTTATACTTATAAATATCAGCACGGAATTGGGGACGTCCATTGTCCCCAATTCCGGTGCGTTCTTCATAGAATTTACGTTTTTTACCCTTATCGAGTCCATTGTTAATGGTATTTTTAATTTTTATACGCTAATCGAATAATTTAAGAATTTCAAAAGTACGAATATTCTCACGCGTCAACCTCTACGCCGTGTCCATTCTCACGTGCCAAAATTCATTCCGTCCGTGTGTAAATAAATTATCTCCGGAATTTCCGTGAACAATTTAATATCTCGCCTGGGAGGACGTTCACTCGAAATTGGATGAAATAAATTAGCCCTGTTGAGCAAGCCGGAGACGATAAAAATCCCGCAGAGACGCGAGTCTGTTACTTGACACAAGACCCAGTAGAGGAAGTCGATGTGTAATCAGACAGGCGCTGCGCTTTCGCTTCTATGCTCGTCGCTGTTGGTGTACGTTGAAAATAATCATCCAGATTTTCTCTTAAGGAAAGGAATTTAATAAATTTCTAGTCTTGGCACGTAAGATTTTCGTTTAGAATGATCTTTTCCAATCATTGAAATTCTGGACATACGACTGTGCGATAAAAAGAAGATAAACGAGATCAATTAACTTGATAGTTTCGCGGTAGGAATTGCTCGGAGTAGTTATAAAGAAGAAGGGCATCTCCAATAATTTGTCAACTTATGCCTAGATCCTTTTCTTAGATGCCTCCATTTTTGTGTTTGCTCATAAATTAAATACATAACCGGAAATAAATTAAATTTCGGACGCCGTTCGAAAGACGAGGTGGATTTGCAAACGAAATTAAACGGTGGTTAAATTACTTCAACATGTAACTAGTTAAGAACATCACGAAAATATTTTATTTGGAAAATTCTCCTATCTTAATTTAATTTTTAAATCTTTGACATTTCCTATCACATTTTTCGGACATTTGTATTGGTATTAAATAAATAAATAAAATTGTTATACATATCAATGTAGCGTGCTGACACTGTAATCAATGGAATTTCCTCTCGTCCTTCTAATTGCTTGTTTGGGTGAACAACTGTCTGTACTAGAGGCGAGCTTTTTATCCTCCGTATGTATCTAATGATTCATTAAAGTCAATCTCCCACATCCGAAACTTTGAGGGTTCGTAAGTACGCCTGATTAACCGACAAATTCCATTAGGCGTAGCAAATTGGCTCCGGCGCCTGTGGTTGGCCCGTTGTAAATTTGCAGCAAAGCCTTCGAGTCTCTGCCGTACTGCTTCAATAATAAGTAAAGAGCTGGATTTGTTTGAATATTCAGAAAAAAAATACAAAAAATACAGTTTTTGTTCAACAAGTGCTAAAATCTGCAAGTTTGCTGAATCGAAGAAGAATTTTCTTTTAATGAACGAGCAGTAAAGAAAAAGTATCAAGTGTGATAATAATTTCCATACTTTTTTTAATACCGTAAAAGCTGTTCAAAATGGTATGTAATCAATCGTAGTATCCAGTTAGCAAAATATAACAATTGTTCTATTTAGAGAAACATAGGAAATATTTTTGCCGTAGCAATATTGGAACAACTCCAGCAATTTAATTCGCCCTTTGTTCCAAATCGCGTATGACACGAGGTCAACATGTCGCTTCAGCCACCGAATGATCGATTATGAGACTTACGTGATCGCATCAATCATATCTAGTCCCATCTCGACACAGCAGTGTGCGTGATCCGGCCTTGGCTCCGGTAATCCCGAAACACAGTAGTAACAGTCTCCAAGGAGCTTAATCCTCAGACAATAGTGCTCGGCTGCCAAGCGATCGAACCTGAAACAACGAAAAAAAAGCGTATGCAATAGAAACAACAATGGACGAGTTACGAACTCTTGGAGGAGGCAAATCGCCACAAAATCAAGTTCATTAGATGTCTGGTTTTAAGGTATTCCTTTTACGTACTCGATTTTAAACCACTACCTGATTTTCGTTGAGAATTAAGTAAAAATACATTTCAGTATACAGGTAAAATTCCAAGCCAAGTTATCGAACTTTTAACAAAAATATTAGGACTTTAAAAATCATATAATTTATGTGGCACTTTGTGGAAATGACATGGTGGCTGCAATTCTACTATCTGATAATTTATTTTCTAAATAACTCGTTGCTTTTTTTATCATTCTTAAGAGTGTCATTAATTTTATACTTTTTTGAAATAATTTTTTTTTCCTTGAAACTTAAAGAAAAAAATCTTGAAATAAACTTAAAAAAAAAGGACTTTGGACCTATAATAACGTGTAATAATATCAATAACGATAATAAATTCACTTGTGATATATTTCTATTTTACCACGGTTTTACTAGCTCGCTTTCTTGTCTGTCTGTTCGGTACAAATTTTGCAATCGATTTTAAACTAACATCCGGATGAGCTAGAGACTTGAAACTTTAAACATAACTCAAAACTGGATGACAATGCAATATTAACTCGCTTCCTTGTCTGTCTGTTTGTTTGTTTGTCTGTTCGGTACAAATTTTGTAATCGTTTTTGAACATCGACAGCTGATGAACATATCTCTCGCCTTGTTAGTAACGCGCTTCATCATGCTCAAACAAGAGCGATTGAGAGTACCGTTTGTTTGTCAGTTTAAGCGTGAAACTTGAAACATAGCTCAGAACTGAATGACAAACAAACAAATTGACAGAGAAGATAAATATAAATATTTTTTAAAAAAGTGTAGGTGAGATAGAAAAAGAGGAAAAAATAGTGAAAAAAATTAATAAAGAAATAAATATAGTTTACTGGAAGAGAAAAATAAAAAATAATAATTAATAGTGAATAGTGCATTAGTGACAATTTCTACAATGGTCAAGAAGACAGCCACCCAACTTTAGCTATTTCCATTTCAGATGTGATCAGGTAAAGAAAAACTGAAGTAAACCTAAAATTTTCCACATGTCTCTGTCATAATCTCATCAAGATATTTAAAATAGATTGCAAAATTTCACAAACACAAGACTCAAAAGCAGAAAATAATCAATTAAATAAAAAATTTATTTAAAAACACCACGTTTTTAAAATGGACCAAAAAGTATATAATAATTTCTCGTAGCTCGATTACAGATTTATATAATATTATAACCCAATTATTATAACCCAATACACATTCCTAATCCAATACAGATTGTCCTGAAAATTTGTGATTGTGAATTAAAAATCCACAATCACAAATTTTCAGGACAATCTGTATTGGGTTAGGAATCTGAATTGGTTTACGAGGTATGGGGCTACGAGAAATAATTTTATACTTTTTAGTCCGTTTTAAAAACGTGGTTTTTCAATAACTTTTTATTTAATTAATTTTATATTATTTAGATATTACAGTCATTACATCTTTCTTTGAACTTTGGTTCTTAGATTAATAAAAATTATAATTATACTTTATTAAATCACTTTTGTCCTTTCTATTCTTTCGCTGTCTTCGCCGTCGGCCACCTCAACGCGGAGCAGGCAGCTATCAAGCTGCAGTCCGGATACTGTAGTAAGGCTCGCCTCATCCGTGCCGTATGTCCACCAGATCAGAGGAACCGTGATTAAAGTATGGTTGAAAACACCATACATTTCTCTCCGTGTTGTAAATTATATAATACCGGATTTTCCAATTTCCTCATGTTCTTTTTTCTTTAATATAGGAATAATTCAGGACACTTCAGCATATGAAAATCTATTTCAGATAAAAAGCGTTGAGCTTATTTTCGCTTATATCAGAGCGTGTTACGAGTTGCAGAGCAACACATTACGAATGAAGATTAACGTCCGCCTACGCGTGTATGAAGTTCTTCAAACTGGAATTCAGCTCGATGGCTGGTCTCCCGCAGTCGGTGAGGTGTACGAGAGCGAATAACGAGTAATGGCATACATGTATGGGTACACGAAGCGCAACATACTACATTGGAATTCCGAGATCGTCATTCCAGGGATTTCATAAGGAGAATAAAGCTGGAGCTCTGTGTGCAAGCCGACAGGAAATGGCAAATATGGGCCAGCTTGCAGCGTGGAATCGATGAGACTCGTTGTTGGATTGCTCGTGATAAAGCGCTTGTGACATCTCGCATGACGGCAATCCCAAACTCGATAATTTCCTATTCATGTTTTTACCTAACAATAAAAACGATAGGGAAATGATAGTTCAATATTATATCGGATTATCTGTCGACCATGAACCTTTACGATTTTTTTGGTCAATGTTTTTTTCGCCTACTCTGTCATATTTTTCCATTTCGGTTATTCCTTGATAGAAAGATCGAGTCGTGTCTGGAGGAGGCGATGACAATTTGTCAAAATGTTTTTTTGTCTTCGGTGATCGAAGACGAATTACAGAAGAACGATCGCCACGTTGAACGCGTCGACGCCCCGTGGTAACGCGGGGGAAAACAGCTGGTGCTTCTTCAACCGCATGACCGCGCGCTTTGGACAATAAAATATATATCGGAAAATAAAGGAAAAGGGGAGACGCTGAAACATACGTAAATCGCGTAATGAGTTTCATGCGGCATATTGAAAAATAAAGGGCACAAAAAAGATGTATTGAAAAGAAAAATAACCGAATGGATAAATGAAAAAAATCCGACATATTTTTTAGCGGATTCATAATTCTGAAAGATGACACAGAGACCAGCTGGTGCGATAGAAAAATTGACACTGGCGTAAAAGAAAGGTACTTTGGTAACTACGAAAATTATAGGCGATAATTGCGATGTATATTAATTTGATTCGAGGATCGACGAACTTGATACAAATAATGATTCTTTTACCCAGTAATTGGTCTCGCGTGAGAAAGAGGACAGAAACTGTCATGTCGGTCCAAATTTAAACACTACCGACACCAACGTGGTATGTAGAAGAAAAAAAAACAAAGTACTCGTAGGAGTTGGCGTTCAAAGGCATGGCACGCAAGCTGGAAAACATCCCTCGCGTTTCTATTATTACGCCCCGTACAGCAAGGAAGAACCTTTACACCTCCATGTTGATGGAAATATATACTTCTCGATAAAAGTATGCGCCTTATACAGATTGTAATCAAATGAAAGAAGGATTGCTGACTACGTGGGTGTATTTTCAACTTTCAATACGTAACTATATGCAGCGAAGCAATTGACGCTCTGATAAAATTTATATAAAATCCTTTACCTTTATCATTATTTGATCTGCGAGTCGAACCGTGATACGAGTTATTGCCAGTACAATCATTGCAAATTCGCATTCACATTCAATTTGACAATAGCTATGGTAACCCCGCGGATGAAATTGATTAGGAAAAATATCTTTTTACATTTTTCTAAAATGCATGATACAAGAATATATGGAATATAATAGAAATATTTAATTTATATATATATATATAATGTATCAAATATAGGGTAGGGAGGGGCATGTTGGGCAGTCGGATAAGTTGGGCAATCGAAATATCTGGAAAACTAAACACCGCACGCGGGTGCATCAAATGTTGGAAAGAGGGGCATGGGGGAGGGGAACTCACGCCATCGCCCGTTACCATGCCACGCACGTGACGGTAACACGGGATGTTTTTTCCTTATTATTGCACCCAAAAGTAAAAAAAAACGTGATTGAAAGATTTCGTTCTACCATGATATGAGAAAAAATATTTCAAAGTTCATTGCAATTAATGTTAATGTTTCAAAACCTAACTAATTAACAAGCAACTGTTGGTTTATTACTGCATTGTATCAAATCATGTTGCATACGTCTGATTTTTTGATGCGATTCTTACTTTGCCCAACTTACCTCATACACATGCAAAACTTACCCCACTATCGGGGCAGGTTGAGCAAATATGGTCGTAGTCATTTGAGAGCGATTATCTGTGAAACAATAAGGATAACAGGAATTTCGTCTACATACTTTTTTTCCCAGATAAATTTCCTATTGACCAAAGTAGGTTTCATTTTTATACGGCGGTAAATATTCGGAAGTGTCACTCCTGTCAGAATCGAGCTGATTTTTTTTGTGTGGTTTCTTACAGTTAAAAAACACCATATTTAATATTATTATGGCAGCGCATCAACAAAAATAATGTCGTTCCACACACCCTGCGATTCCACACACCCATCCGAGGTGCCCTCCGCCCACCCCAGTGTTCTACACACCCCACGATTCCACGATTCGTGGCCTCGATGCTAAAGTATAGAATTACCCTCTTGGTAATTGTTTTTGTTGATGCGCTGCCATAATAATATTAAATATGATGTTTTTTAACTGTAAGAAACCACACAAAAAAAAATCAGCTCGATTCTGACAGGAGTGACACTTCCGAATATTTACTTATACGGCAGACTGTTAAGGGCTTGCATACACCTGTGTAGGTAAAAAAGATAGATTTTTCAATAAGGTGCTCATTCGAAAGTACTATCCTTTGAGTGCCTACCCTGAAAATTTCATAAGGAAATTCGCCGTAATTACGAATTTATAGCGTTTTGTAACTGACCGGGTGAGCAACGACTAATGGTTGGGGCGCAGGTAGACGCAGCCTTTGTTATCTGTTTGACTATGAGCCGGGTGAGAATGAGGTTAACGCAGCAAAAAAAAAAGATCTAATGGAAGCGTCAACATCTAAGGAATATCCGTCATATGGCCCAGGAATCGACGATTTCATGTAAGTTTAAAATAAACCAGTTATTTCAGTGTAAAGTATACTCAAAACTTTAAACGCGCTTTACTCGAAAGAGTGTTTTCAAAATAGGTACCAGAAATATCTCCGCAACTACTGGACCGATCGGGATAAAGTTTTGCACAGTTATGCTTCACACAATAATCTAGTACTTATCAAGCCGTTTTTTCGATACCTGGTATAGTTTTTTTATTTTCATCATAACATGAACAATTTTGAGGCGAAAAATCGCCTGTTTAATTCCAGTGATTGCCATGACCCGAAAAAATTAAATTTTTAAATTCCGGCTCGATAAGTACTAGTTTTATCTATCTATTTTAAGAAACAAATATTTTTTTTTAGATAAAGAATGGCAGAGGCACGTCTGGTACCGCGAACGCTGTCAACAAAAACACGTCCCAGGAAAACGACTGTATCTTCTTTGGCGTTTGAAATTTTTTAGCCAAATTTTCACACAATTTAGATAAAATGTCATACTTTAAAATGTATATCATCTTTATTCAATAAAATTCAGTTTTATACATTAAAAAAAATCTTAAACATAACCTTACTTTGAGCCGTCTCAGGTATAAGTAAGCCCTTAAGGAATTACAGGGCGATGATTCCCACTTGCTCAACGTGCCCCTCCCTAACCTAAATCTGGAGCAAGTGCACATTTTTTCTCGAGAATCGTATATGATATTGCGGTTCACCAAAGTATAATTCACCCTTTGTCTTTTTCTATTTTTCTCTAACTAGGATAATATGAAGATTCAATTTGATGATCATTGTTGAATATTCGTGAGTGTTATGTGATATTTTTTTTGTGCGCAACGTAATATTTGTTGGAATATCTTGAATTTATGCATTAAAAAAAACTTGATATTCGTTTCGGAATTTTTAAACAACTGATCATTTGTCTGATGGTTCGAGAATGTGAAATCTTACCGTGCAAAAAGTTCATTGAGAAGTCGGACGAGTTCTTCGGCTGTGCATTGGTCCGAGAGCGATGTGAAGCCACATATATCAGCAAAAAGAATACTGAAAACATACAAATTACTATTTGCATTATCCTGCATAGTTAAATGAAATAAAGAGCGTCAATATTTATAAAAATATATACTAAAAACTGACGTTCGTGTTCTCGTTTTGAGCTTCTTAAAATACTTTTTAAGATAATTTCTTAACTAAATGAATGTTCGTCGAAATTCCTATTAGAAATGATTTTTACCAGAGAATTTAATTCTTGTTTCCCGCAGCCTTCGCCACATGAAAAACGGTATCGTATTACATGTATTGCGCAAGTTTTTTTCAAATTTTTTGTCTCTCTGTGTTTTCAGGAATTAATGGGTTCGGGAATAGCAAAATTGAAGCTGGGGACTTTGATCGAACCATTTGATTCCGCATTGTTTGCACCATGAACATTTACCTTCTCTATTATCTACATAAATGCACACATACATTTATCCTGATGTAGGTACATATGTTTGTTTTCCCAAGAGAAATTACAGACCTATTCTCAATCGCCACGATGGCCGATACGTTGTCAATGTACAAAGGCAAACTGACAGGCAGTGTGTTTTGCAATTGGCATCGAAATAAAAAAATTAAAACTTAACATGTGTGCGTGGGTGCGCATACATTAAGTTAAAATTTTTTTTATCATAACATTTTTTATCATAACATGAATTCCAAACAATATTTTAATCTGCCAATACCTAGCTGAAGTTTAATAGACTTATTTAACCCTAGAACTCATCTACGGGGTAGAAACCTACCCCAGTCGACTTTTAACATGTGCACCAACGCTTTATAAATCAACATTGTCAACTGGGGACCGTGATCACAATTCAATTTCACTATTGAGCGAAGCGAAATACAATTCCTTAAGGAAGCCGAAACGGCAAATTTTTTATTCTTGAAATTCTCATTATTTTGGTTCAAACATCAAGAATCAACGATCAAAACTTGGCGCCTCGGAAATCGTACTATCCCCCATGGCGGCAAAAGAAATTTTTCTTTTTCACCAGAATCAATATATTTTACGTATTATTACGTACTTTAAGTGCAAATTGTCACATACATTATCTAAAGTCATATATTTTATATATAATTTAAAAAAAAAATCAACGCGATGATCCCCCACAATTTCAACGTGGATCTTGAAAATATGAATCGGAGGACTTTCATAAAAAGTCTGATTAAGTCTCGCATCGAGCCTCATCTGCAAGCAAAACTACTCATTTCGAAACTCCGGTGAGACTTGCAAGTTTCCCTTAGCACCATCTTCTAAGAAGAAAAACCAACAGCACCAAGGGTTGGGCCAGAAAAAGCGGCGAGATGTGCATTCTGTCCGAAAGCAAGGGATCGCAAGCTGCAGTTTATTTTGTCAACGATGCCAAAGGGCCGCCTGGCAGTAGCACACAACGGTGCATTGTTGCATTTGCGCAACAGCAGAATGAGTTAAATGTACGATTTCTTTATATTCTTTTCCATCCTCATTCTCAATAAACGAAGAAATCGTTTATTGAGAATGAGGATGGAAAATCCTCAAATTGCAAATATTTTTTGTTTGTTGCGTTTCCATTGAATATTGCCCTATTTACGAATTTTGTATTATCCTCATTTTCATATCCCAAAATAAATATACTTTTCGAACGGAATATAATTGAAATTTTTTTTTATAAGCTCAATGTTTCTTCTTCGAAGCGCCGTGCGATATTTTGGAATCTGTTAATTAGAAAATAATATATAATGATTGTTTAAAGAATGCAAGTTTTGCCGATTTTCAGCCTAGGTTGGCGTTTAAACGGGCTTTTCACGAATTAAATCTTAACCACATTGAATTTGCGTTACATCATTCTCTTCCTTATTGAAAGACAAAGAGATTCATGTACTGATGTTTCTCTTTACTGCTCAATAGAGCGATTGTGCCTACAAGAAACACGTGGGGTGGGTACCTGCCCCAGTCATGATTTAGAAGGTAGAAAAAATGATACATGAATTCTAGGGTTAAACCAATAGTTATTGTCAAATGATAAAAATAGTTTTGATAAACGAATAGGTTATTTTCAATTGACTCAATGTCGATATTTTCATTTGTGCAAAGCAACTCATGGCTATTGCCATTATTATTCCTATCTTGAAGCCAGACAAAAAGGAGGATTCTTTGAATTTCAATATGTACAACCGAATCCTATGTGGCGTTTGGTAGTTAGTCTTCATTCTATGTCCAGGCTGACCTAACAGACTAACGCCATCACTCGCCCGAGAGAGCCTTCTGCATTCGATCTCAATTGGTGCAGTGACCAAGTCCATTATTCAAACACTTATATCACTAGCGGGGCAAGAGAATCGAATTGGATTTATTTGCCCTGGGACGTGGGAGGAATAGGAAGGTAAACAGGAATGAGGAAAGAGGGTGAGAGGAGCAGAAAGGGAAGAAGAGAGAGAGAGAGAGAGAGAGAGAGAGAGAGAGAGAGAGAGAGAGAGAGAGAGAGAGAGAGAGAGAGAGAGAGAGAGAGAGAGACAGGGAGAGACAGACAGACAGACAGACAGAGAGAGAGAGCGTGCGAGAATACAAGCCCAACCTTATTTTACAAGAGCCAAAGGAAACGAGGTAGAGAGAAAAGCACGCTGATGAGAATTTTATTAAAAGGTTCGCATGAAAAACTGATGAAATAACTTTGAACTTTAGCAGCACTCCAATGCTTTAATGACACCAATCGAGACTGCAGTCATCCGCATGCTTTCATGTATTTTGTAATATTGAGGCTAATTACGATTTATCATCGACCAGATAGAAAATAAATATAACAATTTGAATTGTTATATTATTGAGACTGAAATTAAGATTTCTGTAATCTCCCGTGCGGAAATTGAATTCGGGCTTTGATCAGGCCCATCTTAATTTTCCCTAAATTCATTGAAGCCCTAGTCTGGAAGCCTCACATGGGCCATCAATGGCCGGTCACACTTTGTTACCGAAGGCCATTGAAGGCAAAATAACCAGGGCCTTTAAAATTGCCCCATCGATGCCTCATAAAAATTATTGCAGCCATATGCATACGTGCGTGTGTGTGCACTGTGAAAAAGAAATGTGTTATTTCAATACATTTGAGGCTTAGTCACATATTTTGACACGTTTGATGCCGCGTTGTTCCAATGAACGCGCTGCATGCGTGTTGGTTCAAGGCATCACAGTTCGTCTACTAAACGCATAGTTTGATTATTATATTTAAACGATCTCGATAATTATTGTGCCACAAATTCTTTAGTCAAGCAATTTTTACTGATTTTCCCCTATAATAGCAAAGTCTAGCAGTATTGGGGAAATCGCTACTCGGGAATCTACAACTACACTCCTTAAAGGCATTTACTTGGTCTCCTTGCTTAGATCATAGTTTTAGTCAACCTACCTACCCTATCATTATCCAATAGGAGCCCGGCCCTGCTCTTTTACAGAAAACCCTAGTATAGAATCCACAAATAATCCGTTGAAGGCTCCGAATTGTATTAGGTATACCCTGCCAATTTTCCGCACGGGCTATTTCTTATTCGCATTTTTTAGAGCCAAAAATGTATCAAAGTATAATACCTTCGTAACTCAACAAAGTAAAAATTATAAAAAAATAGTTGACTTTACGGTAGGTTTTAATAAATAAAAAAACGTATTATTTAGTTAAAAAAAATGTAATTGGGGGGCTACTTATAAAGTAATAAAGGGAGTGTGACGGACATGTTATATTGTATCGTAACGTTTCATTATGATGTGTGGAATGCTTTGAAGCAGTTGTTTTGCTTGTTGTGGCCTAAACAAACACGACGTTTTTGACGTTTTTATATTTTTTTCGATTTTCGCAAACTTCACGCACATTTAAATCTTGCAATCCCACGGCAAGTGAACCACGAACAAATTTTGATTCAACCAAGGCCATCTAGTTTGCATGAATTGCACTAAAAAAGCCAAGGAACGGTTCATAGCCATCGTGTGACATTGATTTAAAAAAGGATTAAATGTCAATATGGGATTTTATGGGGACTTAGATGTTTTCTTACAGGACTGTCACACAGTGATATAAAGGATTAATCGTACTGTCATTTAATAAAAAATTAATAACATGGACGAAAAACGACCACAGTGAAAATACAACAGTTAAAATTGTGGTTAAGATGTCAGTAGCGAAGGAATTTAACGCGGTTGTATTAGTCCTGGAATACTATTAGATGAAGTAAAAAGTTCTGAACGTTTTGTCGCTTTATTTCGACGATGAAATTAACATAGTTAGGATTATCCGATTTAGATCAAATATGCGCCATTTTGTTCGATAACTTTTGTCCATTTTGAAGGCAATTTCATAATTGCGCGATTGAAGAAGTCCTTGTCCCTATTGGTAAAAAACTTGACCGGCTCATTTTCACAAGCCTCTCTTGAGGCCAGTTTTGTACCATCAAGAAAATTTTGCAAATGCTTGAAAATGTGATAATAGCTTAGTGCCAGGTCTCGACTATACGGCGGGTGCGATAGAACCTCCCATCCAAGCTCTCAGAGCTTCTGGCGCGTCGTTGAAGATGTGTGCGGCTGGCGTTGTCTTAATGGAACACAACACCCTTCCTATTGGCTAATTCTGGTCGC
This sequence comes from Ophion ventricosus, assembly GCA_963932345.1. Lineage (NCBI taxonomy): Eukaryota > Metazoa > Arthropoda > Insecta > Hymenoptera > Ichneumonidae > Ophion > Ophion ventricosus. The sequence goes on from OZ010718.1 coordinate 9,458,989, forward strand.
TTCTGGTTGATCGCCTGCTTCAATCTGGTCAGTTGTTGACAGTAGAGGTCCGAATTGAGTGTTTGGCCCGATGGGAGCAGGTCACAGTGGATGATTCCCTTCCAATCCGAGCTCACCGAGATTGGACCACGATCTTTTTCGGCTGTTGTTCTCGTACGTGACCCATTTTTTATCGCCAGCCACCATCCGCTTCAAAAATTGGTCGATTTCGTTACGTTTCAGCAAAGAATCGCAGGCATCAATTCGGTCCAAAAGGTTCTTTTGCGTCAGTTCGTGTGGCACCCATACATCGAGCTTCTTCTTGAGACCAGCCTTATGCAAATGATTACAAACGGTTTTCTGGCTAATCTTCAGTTCCCGGGCAATGGAATAAGTGCTCACATGCCGGTCCGACTCGACGATTTCCATGATTTTATCGACATTGTCGACGATTGGCCTACCAGAGCGTGCCTCATCTTCGACGTCCATATTACCAGAACGGAATCGTTGGAACCACCGCTTTGCTGTTGCATTCGATACTGTATTGGCTCCATAAACAGCACAAATTTTTTCGGCCGCCTGCTCCGCCTTTTCACCTTGGTCGTAGTGGTACTAAAGAACGTATCGAAATTTCTCTTTTCTTACCTCCATTTTGGAACGCTATAACACACAACTGGCTTCACCAAACACAAAACTGTCAAAGAACTTTTTTTGAAGCGTAATGCCACCTTTAAATCGCCGTATAGTATGACCCGATGCGATGTATACATCGTGAGATATGGTTCACTAAGGCATCTAGTGGAAAACGCTCAGAACTTTTTACTTCACCCAATATAAGTATTCCTGTTTAAAAATATTGATATAGTTTTATGAATATAATCATTTTTTTGGAAGGAAAAGTTTTTGGAAGGAATATTTCTACTCTTGTCTTCTTTCATTCGTAGAACTCATGAATTTTTCGTATGATTACCTGACATTTTCGTGCCTCTGTATGTAGATCTTGTGGAACATGGTGTCCTTTGGTTTCCCCGCAATGTCAGCTTTCATTTCCATAGCTACGTGTCTCGGCAGTACACTCAGCAGAAGTCTTTCCTGAGGAAAAAAAAAAAAACAAAAAATGTCTCTGGGAGTCTAGCAAACAGTACGTTATGACACGAGGACGAAAAAGTTTTTTCGTCGAGTATTATACGAAATTTTATTGTACGCGGTGTGAAAATGGGGGTTTTACGTACGCGAAGCGTGCGTAAAAAAGTCCATTATCGTACCGAGTGGAATAAAATAACAATGTTTAACGATTGGTGCTTCCGCGATGACTCAAGCCTAGTAGTATTACTTCGTTGTTGAAATAATGACGCGTGCGCCCCCTCAAGGGATTGTTGTTCCCAATAGAGGCTGACATATTTTTCGTGTGAAATTTGTCGTCAAATGAGCATACAGCTGTTCAGAAAATGAAATGTAAAATGAACATACAGCTATTCGGAAACGTGAAATAACGTTTCGGAAACTTTCATAACGTGAAATTCGGAAACGCGAATGAAACGTGAAATAAACATACAACTATTCGGAAAAATAATTGGGTCGGATATTTGTCTTGCGATAAAACCGGAAGTAGGACGTACCTGACTGCTGAACTGCTGATATAAAAATCGATCATACTATCTCCACCTATCATCATGTCCTATGTAATTATTTCGCTCGCCCGTGTTAGTTCATGCGAAAAGACATTCACCGGGTAATCATCGTAATCAGAGTAATTATTAACGCATAACAATTACCCTCCCGGTATTATGGAGGATAAACCTACGACACGAAAACGCGTTGCATTGCGAATTCCCTTTTGTACTAAAATTTGACTCGTTCGCGTAACGAACTGTGCGCCTTCTCATCGTCCATTTGTCCCTATTCCCTATCTGAATTTCGTAGTTAAGCCGCAGCATATGCAAGACACATTGGCCACGTCGTTATACATACATTTTCGATTCCGTGTTCCATGTCCCTGCGCTTCCTGTCCTTTTGTTCCGAGCTCGAATATCAGAGTGACAAAATTCAGCACTATATTACTGCCAGTGCTGTGCATGGGCATTTCCGCGCACAAATTTGTTGAGGAGTCCCGAGATCTTACCACATCCCAGTGTTGAGCAAAATTTAATTGCTAGGATAACTAAAGATTAACAATTAATTAATTATTAATTGCTATAGTCGCAGTTAACAATTAATCGATTGTTAATCGTGACTTTCCAAGATTAAAAACTAATCAATTTTCAATTTTTTTTGTGTATTTAATTTAAAACTAGCAATTAAAAGTGATTATCGTACAGGGCGCTGGGTAATCCTACAAAACTTAAACGAATACGTCGTTTCTGATATCTGTAAAGTTATATAGGTTAATTATTAATTTTTATTGTTTCTTAGAATAATTAAAAAAGAGAATTGCAATTGTTTTAATTGCGAGTTGGAATTAAACTAGATTAATCCAGACAAATTAATTGCAACGTGCAATTAATAGTTAATTGCAATTAATGTTAATTACTTTTTTAGTCAATTAATGAACTGATTGAAAATTTAATTGATTGACGCCCAACACTGCCATATCCCCATAGGGATTTAACATGGACGCGGCACCTAGGGAGTCCACATTAGGATCCAAGTGGATTCCGCTCTATTTCCCGATGAATGCCGTTTGAGAATTTTTATCACGTTCGAATCGAAAGTATGTGAAAAGTCACGAGAACAAAATCGGCGTGTTAATTTAATTTAACCTGCACGCTTTGTGAACGTGTACATGTGTGGTGATTTTATGTCAAAGTGCAGTAAAATAAGTAGCAAACAATAATTACAGTGGATTTTCAGTGATGTAATTCAAATTAATTTTTAAGATATACTTTTTTAAGTGATTTATAATTTTTTACTACAAGTGTTATCATTTTAAATATTTGATGCTTTTGAATTTTTAAGATGATTTTTGTTCGGATTTCTATTTCGAAATAGAAATCCAAATTTTATTTTTCTATTTGCGTGAACCTTTGCCACTGGATTATGTTGGCAATATCTTTTTTAAGATCCACTCAATTTTTAAATCTATATCTTTTGTTTAGAAAATTCATTGTATACCATGCGATGGGATCTATCAAGAATCAAAATCGATTCGTACATTGGATTCCAATGTGCAATCCTGATGATAATGCAATGTACGAGCGTAACGATTTAGTATAGGGATCCGATGCGATGACTCAATGTATCTCTATCAGGAAGTGGAAACAAGTGTGGGAATCCAATTGGATCCCTAAGACAATTTATGCACGCGTTAACACGAGGCTAATACCATCGCAAATCGAATAGACAAAGGGGAATGTATAAGGCAGCCTATAAGTGCGCATAAATTTATCTTCTAACGAATCAAGCGGGGCTTAAAGCCGCATTACGTTCCGTGTAAGACGCCGTGGGCCGTTCATATTTTCAGAAGTATATTTCCAGTGTACGTGTGATGGAAATGCCTTTGATGCTGCAAGAGCTTAGGAAGCCGAGGACGAGAGGGATGGATCAGTGTTGCGAGATTAGCTATGCATATGCAAATCTCTGTTGAGTTGCCACTATAATATTCCTATGTCAACACACGTAACATTTAGAGCCTATTGGCAACTTGAAGAGAAAAACGCCCTTTCGCTTTTCTCGATGGCTCTTTGAATGTCGACGCAATGGAGTATCGCCTGGCGTGCACTAGATGCATGTGTTTTCGACAATGCACCGGTGGTATCTCGAACTATGCATCGTTGAGCACGTCATGATCCCTGAGAGATGTGGCTGGTATTCCGATCTTGTTCATGACAACTCCGAGATGAAGGAATGAACCAACGTGAACATTTTTCTTACTTTTTTAGAGGCAGTGACGAAAAATCCAGTCGAAAAGATAATCTGCTCCACATTTTCACCAAAAGCTATTCGCTGTAGAGATTACGTGAAGACATTCTAGTTTTCGAAATGAATACACACTGTGGATACCTATAATTCGTATTTTCTGAAATTAACCTTCAATAATTTCCAAAAAATACTATCTGCTTATTCTTATACTTCGTTTTAACTTTTCGATTTTATTTGTAATGGCCTGTTCTCGTGCAAGATGAGTAATAACAATGTACACTACCGCTCAAAATCTTGAATACACCAGTCGATATTTCTTGCCGCACTAAAAGTTAGATAGCTCCCTCAAAATAAAAAGCTAACCAAATTTAACGAGCAGCAATTTTGAAGGGAACATATTCAGCTTTGTTTTGCTTTTTTGAAATATTTTTCATGATTTTTTTTCGACCCGGTACACACTTTTGTACGTGATCGTTTTTCGGTTATTTTTCGACCATTGAGAATTGGGCGCATAACTTATAGAAATTTTTGTTGTCATTTTTATCTATGATAAACTTGGAAGGGGTAGCAGAAGCTCCATTTTCGTTTTTTCGAAAATTTCGTACGATTTTTTTCGCAAAGCTATTTCATTTTTGGTTAAAAAAGAGAAATTTTGGAAAATGCAACGTAACTCAATAACTATAGGGTTTAAGGGGAAAGTTTGAAGGTATAAAAAGTTGCGTAAGTTTATACTGGATCGCTTGGAATTTTTTCAGAATTTTTTTTGAAATTGTTTTTAAAAAATTCGAAAAAAATTCAAGCGAATTTAAAATCAAAAAGTAGAAAAGTTTTTCCTTCTGATTTTTGTCCTAAACGCCATACTTTTCGAGTTAAGCCATCCTGCTCATCAGAGGTTCGAACGAAAATTGTAAAAAAAAAAAATCTCGAAGGAAAATTCTGAAAAAATTCCAGGCGAATCAGTATAAACTTACGCAACTTTCTACATCGTTAATATTTCCTCTTAAACCCTATAGTTCTTGAGTTACGTTGCATTTTCCGAAATTTGTCTTTTTTAGCCAAAAAAGAAATAACTTTGCGAAAAAAAATGTACGAAACGTTTTAAAAAACGAAAATGGAACTTCTGCTACTCCTTTCAAGTTTATGATGGATAAATATGACAAAAAAAATTCCATAAGCTATGCGCCCACTTGTCAATGGTCGAAAAATAACCAAAAAACGGTACCGACTCGAAAAAAAAAACTTAAAAAATATTTCAAAAAAGCAAAACAAAGCTAAAATTGATCCCTTTAAAAGGCCATTCGATAAATTTGGTTATCTTTTTTTTTAAATGGAGCTATCTAACTTTTAGCTGCGGCAAGAAATATCGACTGGTGTATCCAAACTTTTGAGCAGTAGTGTGTGATCTTTTATTGCCATTTCTTCGCTTGTTAATTTTACTCGAGACCTCGATCTTTTTCAATGGGCTTGCTACTAATTACTAAGCTTTGGAGATGAACAAAAATTATGCGCCAGCACGTGGCATCCGTATCGTATTATGGGGCAGCCAGTGATCACGGATTTCTTGTTGAACAAAGAATACTCATAATCCAAATCTCACTCTTTCTCTTTGTGGGCCACGAATATTTAGCAAAGCAGGACAAGATTGCGAAAGACCAAATTGCGATAAGACACGCGTAACCCTCCAAAATAACATTCTCAGGATTCACGGATTTTTCAGGGTCTCATGATATTGCGGCTCGAATTTTCTCTACAGTATGCGCTACGCATACAATAATTATATTTGCGGACCACAATGAAAATAATATTTCTGGCTTGTGAAAATAATATTTATGGCAATAAAAAAAAATTACGTTTACTCATTATCAATGCAACCCTTAGCATAGATTGTTATAGAAGATTCCTTCTATAACAATCCGTTGCCAAAACCAGAAAAATTTGTACGCAAACACCCGTAAGTACGCGGATGTTCTGTAAATGTCATTTTTGAACTTGTCAAATATTCCAAATATGTTTAGGTAAAAAACTAGGGAAAAAACATTTTAACCGAAGCTCTGTCTATGAGAGTACGAAAATAGGCCACCACAGCGTTCGAACGTCACTCGTCTACCTTGGTCATCGTTTCGCATGTGGCAAAGTTGTGCGAACCTTGTCATCCAGGGGGCAAAATGTCAATCAATTTTACACCAAAAATTCAACTACCCACTTTATCGAAGTATCAGTACAAAAATATTATTCTCTTGAGCTTTTCCCTGAATATGGAAAAGTCAAAAATTCAATTACAATATCAAATAAAAACTAGCGTTGCACGTACTGGAAAAATGTTCGAGTATCATACTAAAATTAAGTTCCGAACTGGACATCCACAATTTATTCGAAAGCCGTTATTTTTAGAAATAGTTTGTACATATTTGTATGCAGGCAGAAATAATAATAATTTATTTATATACGATGTATGTGTATGCGGAAGGATGGCAGTTAAATAGTACTGTTAAAAAAAAATACAACAAACGTATCAAATTCATGAAATATCCGAATGTCCGAGATTTTTTTTCCCCTATTGCGAACTAGGGGAAAAGTGTACGAGTTGATCCCATGGGGTAAAATGATAATTTTCAATTGCGACGAAACTATTAACGTTATCTAGTGGTATTCTTTGGTAAAACATACCATCATGGCATGAAAAATCGTTCCGGAACTTTTTTGAATTTTTGTCCGTAAACTTTTCGCCGGTAGTGTATGTAGAAGATATGTGATTTGAAACAAACAATTAACGTGATGGACATCTATAATTTCAACGCGGATCTTAAAAATATGAATCGGAGGACCTTCATAAAAAGTATCGTCGAGTCTCTCACTGAGCCTCATCTGCGAGCAAGGCTACTCATTCCGAATCTCCGGTGGGACTTGCAAGTTTCCATTAGTACCATCTTGCAAGAACAAAAACCAACAGCACCAAGGGTTGGGCCGAAGGAAGCGGCGAGGTGTGCATTCCCTTCAAGAGCAAGCGGGATCGCAAGCTTCAGGTTTTTTGCCAACGATGCCAAAGGGCCGCCTGCGCGGAGCGCAGAATGGTACATTGTTGCATTTGCGCGACAGTAGAATGAGTTGAATGTACGATTTCTTGATATTCTTTGTATTCTCATTTTTATCATCATTATTAATCATATACTATTTCTTCAATAAACAAAGCGAAAAATATACGACAAATCCCGGCAAACATTTTTTTTTGGGTTTCCATAAACTTTTTTCATATTTACAAATTCCGTATTTTCCTAAATTTCATATCCCAAAATAAATATACTTTTCGAACCGAATGTAATTCAACTATTTTTTTTCTCGATAAGCTCAATATTTCTTCTTTAAAACGCCGTGCGACAATTGCAGATCTGTTAATTAGGGAAAAAATATAATTTTTTGTTAAAAAAATGTGATTTTTGCTGATTTTTGGCCTATGTCAGCGTTTAAACTGGTTTTTCGCTAAATAAATTTTAATAAAATCGAATTCACGTTACACCATTCTCTTCCTCGTCGAAAAACAAAGAGATTTGTGTACTGATGTTTCTCTTTATGGCTCAATGGAGTGATTGTGCCTACAAGAAACGCATGGGGTGGGTATCTGTCCCAGTCATGAGTTAGAAGGTAGAACAAATCAGACATGATTTCTAGGGTTAATAAAATTCCATTATTTTTTTAAAGAGGCCGCCATTTTGCACAATCCCACCGCGTTCGAGCGACAGCTGTCAACGCACGTGCCCCGTAATATACTACCGTGTATATGATGGTCGTGACGACGGCTGTACGAGAGAGGCAGCCTTCATGCCTTACAATTAGGCTACGTTCTAAGTCACACGGTATATGTGGTAACAGCCCAGGTACTAATTTTGTCGACTATGATATATATATATATATATATACCAGAGTTCTTGCACTCGCAAGGGGTGTAAAAACAACGATCTTTCACAAAGGATACAGCTTTCTTTGAATGACTGCCAATTGTTCAACTATTGTTGAAACCACAAGAAGAATCAGCTCGAATTTCGAGATCTCAAAAATAAGAGAATATATGGCAATGAGATCAGAATTACTCGAAAGAAAAGAAGAAATACACCGGTAGTCTCATGAGATATTCTATTAAGATGTTAAAAAAAATGTTCGATTTTTTTATTTAGAATTAATCTTTTTTGATAATTAAACAGAACGTCAAAGGGGTTTTTCTTTAAAATAATTCTAAAGATAATTATTAATTGTTTTTATATTAGGTGTGTGTGAATTAATTTTTACAGATTTTTCTAGCAGGCTGGGAATCCTCTTTCAAGTTGAAATATTTCAACGTCCTTTTAGGATTTTAAAGTATTGACGTAGCCCTGTTCAAGACGCTGTATGAATTTATTGGGCGAGCATCATAACCTTAAAATAAAGCAGTAAGAACAATGGCAACCGATAAGCTGCACATTCGCCACTGCATCCTTTACGAATTCCAAAAAGGAAAAAGTGCCACCAAAGCGTGGGAGAAAGCAACGGGGGATATTACCCGGATTAAACACGGTTTTGTCTATTTTTTAATAAACCGTAAGTATGGAAAAAAAACTGTAAAAATTAATTCACACACCTAATATAACGATAATTCAAATTGTAGATATTGGCGCAAAATGCCATGCTATCGGCGCTGGCACTTGTGACGTCACCGCTCGAACGCGATCGAATAGGCTATGTATATGGCTTACACGCAAGTATACACAAATGGAAAATTTGGTGTCATTTTACAATTGAAAACATCTCGAGCATTCTGAAAAAGTCAAAAACTAGTTCATTTTTCGTGCAACGATATGTAAAAGTGGATTTGTGAAAGCAAATTCGAGTAATTTACCGACCGTGGAAAACTGAAAATGTTTAGGTTAGGAGAGACTTGATAAATTGTGTAAGTAATTGTCGCTACGTATCATAAGCATTTTGAGAAAGGCGTATAAAAAAAATATATTTCAATACAGTTTACGTTATAACACGTTTCCACTGACATCAAAATGGTCTTCACAGCGAAAATAGGTGGAGGATGATTTTGGTTGACATATCGTGCTGCATCGAACCACAGATTTCGACGTTTTATGTCTTGTGGGACATTCAGGAATACCTAGTAGGAGCACTTTTCGTCGCATTTATACAAAGAGGAACGAAACAAGCCTTATATGATTTTGTCGTTGCCATCGTTGGCAGAATACTTTTATTACACGAGTAGTTCGTATATCGGCTTTCGAACGGTGACGTCGCAGAGCGCTCGGGTCACTTCGGATGCTCTCGGCGCGTTTTTGCCGAGCCGAACAAAACAACAATTTCAAAGTGTTATATCGTTATTATTTGTTGAAAAAAAAAGAAAAATGCTTTGCTTTAAAAAGCGCATATGATCGTTGCAATGAAAACAATCATTTAATAACCCAATTGGTCTACGGATTTGAATCAGACGTTGGTTTAAAGTCTACGAGTGATTACCACATTCTACTGCGAAGTCGAAGATCTTCAGTGCTTTCATTTTTATTGCATTGCGTTATTGTAGCGCCCGGCAGACAGCCGAGGAGTACAAAAACTGCTCCGATTGAAGGTGTCATTCACAGGGAAGATTTGGTTAGAGTAGTACTCCTTTCACGGAGGGCCGTATTTTGGGGGCGGCTAAGCCAGAGCTCTTTTGAGTAATTAGTAGATTACAGTGGCCCGTAATAAAAATAAGTTAATCAATTATTATACCCAACGATGAACTGGAATGAAAAATTTCGCATAAATTTTGTAGGTTAAGACATTTTTTTCATGTTCCCTGTGATGTCGCGGTTACGAAAGTTCTTCTACTAGTCACATTTTTCTAGGTTTTATCTGTACATATAAGGTGTTTTCATAAAGTAATGCAGGTGATTTTAACGTGAAGCGACTGTATGTCGCAGCGCGTTCGGACTGCTTGGGCTAGTTGGAGGAGGACACTTGGCTTCACAACGTCGCCAAGAGCAGTCTGCTTCAAATAGTGGTTGCGTTAGTGTCGTTGATTTTGTGAAACTTGTCTCAAAGACTGTCATGACGCGGGATGCAGCAAACGATCGAACAACGGTGCACGACCAAGTTTTGCGCCAAACTCGGCAAAAGTTATACCGATACCAGTCAATCGATCCAGCAAGCGGCTGCGGCAGACTTTGTTTCCGAGGATTAAGACCGACCTCAAAGGACAACGTTTTGACGACATTGAAGCGATCCAAGCCGCCGTGAAGATAGCTCTAAACAAGGTTCCTTTCAGGCCTTCCAGGTCAAGGGCTTCCAGGACGCGTACTGTGCGTGGAAAAATAGCTGGAAAAAAAGTGGAGATGCACGAGGGGAGTACTTCGAAAATTTCTAAACATTTGTAAGTATATCTTGAATAAATTTGTTTTTACGTTACAACACTTGCATTACTTTATGAACACACCCTATATAAAACAGTTCCATGACTGACTGGCTGACATATAGACAACGCACAGTCTAAACCGCTGAAGATAGAAACATTGAATTTGGAAGATATGTTCCTTAGAAGGTGTCGAGGTGCAGTAAGACAGGATTCTTCGAAAATCAATTCTAAAGGGGGGAAATCAGTTTTAAAAGTTTGCATGGGAAATTGTATTCCTTTCGCGAATCAACTTGAAACTTGGAAGATATGTTCCTTAGAAGGTGTAGAGATGCACTAAAAAAGGATTCTTCGAAAATCAACTCTTAAGGAGTGAAATGAGGTGTGAAAGTTTGTATGGAAAATACAACCTCACCTGGCGTGTATCAACTTGAAACTCGGTATAAATATTCTTCAGAAACAAATAATAAAACGCATACTTCAGGCTTTTTTAAACGCCCCTAATTAGGAGTGCAAGGGGGTGTTGAAGTTTGTATGAGAAAATCAAATACCCTGCTTTTTATCTCAATGAAATTCGGAAGATATGTTCCTTAAAAGGTGCTCACTAAGAAAATCTTTGTTTTTTCGAAGTTCTACCCCGAAAAGGATGAAATGGGATGTAAAAGTTTGTTTTGTATTCCTTGCGTGTATCAACTTGAAACTTGGTATAAATATTCTTCAAAATAAATGATAAAACGCATATTTTAGGATTTTTAAAGGCAGCCCCTAATGAGAGGTGCAACTGGTAATGAAGTTCCTATGGGCCAAATACTACGCTGGCGAAGCAGCGATCGGAAGCTAGTCATTAATAAATATTTTCTTTAAACATTCGGTGACACCCCCTCCCCCGTTTTTATGTTGTTACGGAATCTTCAAAGTTTTTACATGCTCAGAGCAGTTTATATCAGACATCTAGAGTTATTTAGTATATAAACTATCAGATAGAAATTTGGCCGGAATGTCAAGCGCATAATGTCAGTGCTGCATAAATTAGACAATTTTTAAAGTCGTAATTTTTTGATAAATTTTCGATAAATTGGATTGAAATTTTATCTGTATACAGGCCTGTATTTTTACTTAATTGTAGATGAAAATCGATTAAGGCGGGCAACCACTTTAGATGCTTCAAAAAATCAATTTTTTTTTTCATTTCATAAATTGTTAGCAAAATATCTTAAGAATATATCCTGAAAATTTCAAAACGATATTCGGATTCCTTACAACGGTATGTATGTAAATGATAAAGACTCTCCACTCGACTCCCAAGCGCGCTCAGGTATCCACGAGCGCTTAGTTAGGTAGTTTGTTTGGGTTTTCAGAACCGAAATTTGGGTTTTCATAAACCAAACAAACCCAAACTTGACCGTTTGGCGATTAGCTCCAAAACATCTCCACTCTGGGTACAAAATAATCGAGGTAGCGGCATTTCTTGCTGCTATTTTATTCAATGGAGGAATTTCAGCCCTACTCATGGTTATGAATGAACCCAAACAAATCATAGTTGGCAGGCAGAGCTACGGATATGCCGAGCAAATGGATCAGATGCGCGTGGCTCGGCAAAATAGAAAAAGTTTATTATAGACAAGAGAAGCTCGAAAAGCTCGTAAAGAATAATGTAAGCTTCCAATGAGTTGCATGAGGAAGAGGAAGGGCTGCTGTATGGTGCTGGAATCGCTGATTAATCGGTAAGACACTTTATCATTTCATTAAACATATTTGACTTTTAGTTTTTCGTTTGTGAAACTTTGAACGTGTTTTTCTCGAAACGACATTTTTGGAATTTACAGGAATCATAACTCAAAAACTAATTGATCGATCATCTTGAAATTTAGAACACGTTTACATAATATAATTTATTAAAACATAAACCTAAAGTTGGAAAGATTAGATTGTTTTGTAACATATTTATTATTGCAAAATGCCGGGACAAAAAATGCTAAAAATCGATCATTTTTTTTCAAACACGTTCCAATATTCAATTCTCGATTTTTTTTCAAAATTTAGGTTCATCTTCTTAAAAAACATCTCAAGACTGTATAAAAATTTGTTGGACTATTTCAGATGCGAATTGCGAGCTGCACAATTCCCGCAAATCGACAACGACGATAAGGACACGCCAAGGGACATAGCGGATTACACCTTAATTAATGCATGAAATAACTTGAAAAAATTACCAGCGATATATGAAAATGTGAATAAATTATTGCCAGAGTTGCGAAAATTTCCGTTTTTTTCATAATAAAAAAAAAATCATCTAATTTTCGGTCTCCTAAAGTGGTCGCCTTTATTGTTAAATATTCAGGTGCATGAATGAAATACCGTGAGGTTGTCTAGTAGAATATTAGTCAAGGTAGTTCCACTGATTGAAATCATCGTGGGTGTCGCTGAACATTTCTTCTTTATGCCTATATATGTGTATCTTTTCGTATTTTTGTCCCTCGGTATGTCGGTCTGTCCCTCTCCCGCGGTCTTTCTCCATACCCTTCGTTTCGTCCCATCAAACCTTGGACTCATCACTTCGGAGATTACAGCAAACTACACCAGGTAATAAATATTCATTGGGAGCACTCACCACTTCGTCCATTGGATTATACATTATTTATGACGGCATTAATTAACGTCCAGCGTTTCATTTCATCTATAACGCGCGGTATTGTATGCATATAGATGTAGATTCGATGGAGTTATAATAATGAGCGATAATGAAGGGAACGCTGCCTGTTGTATCAATAATAGTGTCGACAGCTATGCAGCGGAGCGGAAATCTTTATGTATAATCGATCGCAAATTTCCACAGCCCAAACTCCGTGCCCTCTTTCTCCTCTACTTGTCATCCTCACTGTATCGCTGTTCACATAATATCTCCCGGCTCTATACAGGACGCAGTAATTACTATCAAAATGTTTTACTAATTAATAATCGGCGAAAAATCAATTTTCACGTAAACGCTTGTGATTTTAATGACCACAAAATTAATTATCTTAGGCAACTGGATCCTTATGATTGGTCCATTAAATACAACTACAAACGAAAATTCAATAATTTCGCGGTTCTATTAACCGCTCAACTCAAAAGCATAAATGACCGTGATAAATGATTACGAACGACAAAATCTTGACATCACTGATAATAGCACTTAATGAAGAAATTATTATTTCATTACAGGGAATCTTGTACACATTACGAATGAAAAGGGATATGAAAAAAATATGCAATAAATACTTATTTGGTGGAGTTAAAAATATTCAGGCGTTTTGCCTTTACAATGCAAAACGATAAGGCAAACAGCCAACACTAATGATCTACCATTGCAGATATTTTAGTCAATGATATTGTAATTTGATTTGAGTTTGTACGTAAGCCGAAAGTAAACATCAATACTATTTTTATTATTAATGAAGCATAATTAATAATGTAATAAAATGGAAATAAAATTTGAACTAATGAAGATGGAGATGTATAAATAAAATAAGATCCTTCTATAGACACAGAGAACGAAAATCACTTGTATCAACGGAAATTGTTAATTGTCAGGTGCCCAACAAAATATTCAGATGAGACACCAAAATATTTAATCTTTCTGAGTATTCGTTAGTACGATGGAATAAATAATTCTTCAAAAAAACTTGGTATTCCATTTTTTCAATAAACGATTCGTCGGTATCCTTCAATGACAATTTTAGTCAGCCTAAGTCATTTTTTTCAACACATTAGTGAAAGTAAATGTAAACCTTATTTATATTCAACTTAGGATTCTGGTGAACAGCTCAGATCGGTTGAATTTTTTTTCCTGATCTAAAACAAAATTGATTGCCAAACAATCTTCTATACCGGGATAAGGCAATCAAATCTGTTAAAGCTTTTAGTCATCCAGATGGGATAAACACGGAGGAAGTGTGGCGTTGGTTTCGGTTTTTTTTTTGGCTCGCAAAGCCAATTTACGTCATGCGTGAAATCAAGGTATGCGGAATATCGCTGCTACTGCAGCGATTGTAAGGTTGAGGACCAGGGGCTATGGTGTACTAATCCTGGGCACGCCCTTAATATGTCACGATCCTTTTCCGTGTGTACAAGAAAAAGAGAGGAAATTGGATCGATAGGAGATTATGTGACGCGATAGCAGGATTGCGTTGAGACCACCAATCTTCGGTATCAGCCCTAAAACAATATCCTGTAATTTCCATTTTCTTGAAACTCAACGAAGCTCTCGTTCAACTTACGAACACCTGAATATTTCCTCAAAACCGCATAGTCTTACTTATGCTCTATAAATATATCTTTTATTTCCGCAGTCAAATCTGATAACTGGAGGGAGGAATGAAACTATTCCATTAATCGACCTGTATTAAATTCCAAATCACACAATGACGATTAACCTGAACAAACAACGGAAGTCCTATGTCGTCACGTCGTATCGAAATCAGAGAAAAAATATCATGTAATTTTTTGAGGATATCAGGGAAGACATTCCCAGTGCGGTGTGAACTTTGAGGGAATCGGACGTAGAAGGGTAGAAACAAGGTTTCTCTGACGGTCACGATAGTATATGGTGCACAATACCTGTTGCTGGTTCTCCCGTTGGGTGGTCAGTCTTGCTTCGACGCATTGTCGGGTTTCTAGAAAAGCTTGCCTCTGTGCCAATTCTCGGGGATGATGGGTCAGCGCACCAGCGACATTAGTTCCACCAACCACGACGATTGAGCTCAGCAACTGAAACGAGAATACAAAGGACTATCACTATGAAATTGAATTCCGGCAAAAATGATTCTGGAAGTTTTTCTTATCCGTTCGAGATGTATTTCTCCCGGAAGATATCATTTTCTTTCCTCCTAGGCTATTTTATCGGGAGAAGGAAAAATTCTTCGCTGGAGATAAAGTGACGTATAAACGTTTGCAATTGACACGGAAATGCACCGACGAGAATACGTACAAGCAAGAACAGAACAGTGAAATCGAAGGGTCATACAAGAAGCCAGATGCTCTCTTTCTGTCAAATAAACTGAGTCTTCCTATTTCTATAGCGGTAAAAACGACACTAGTTTTTTTTTCGAAACGACGAGCTAGCTCGATGTCTTTTCCGACACATTCCAGTCATGGAATTCGCGAATTGAAATGACAAGAAGTCCGCCGTGCGCGAAGTAATTCGTTCCTTTATCGTCGACGTCGTTTCGATTTGAGCGAATGTCATGGTGACCATTAGAAAGTTTTAACAAATACTATGCTATAGATTTTTTCAAAAATAATCTACGAGGGTCATTTGAAAAGTTCCAGGCATTTTAAAGAAAAGCATATATTTTGAAGCAAAACAAAATTTATTTCGCAACGTAGTCTCCCTTCATCTCGATGCATTTGGTCCCACGCTTCTTTCAAACTTGGAAAACTTCAGAAAAAAATTGATTGTCTAAACCCAAAGAAAACTGGTTTACAGCATTATTTACCTCCGCATTATATTTTTTCCCCCGATATGTTTTTTTTCAAATTGGGAAACAGATAAAAGTCGCTGGGAGCTGGATCTATCGAATAGGGTGGGTGCGGAAGAAATTCAATCTTCAATTCGTTCAATTTAGACAGCACGACCATGCATGTGTGAACCCGAGCGTTATCTTGGTGGAACATGACATTTTTTCTTAGTCAAATGCAGACGTTTTTTTCGTAATTGTAACCTTCAATTCATCCAGCAATGCAGCGTAGTACTGTCCATTGATTTTTTCAACCGTTGCAAGGTAGATAAGAATTATTCCATGGCTATTCCAAAAAACTAATCCCAAATCGCGCCTCTCTGCCTGCAGAGAGAGCGACCTTTGTCTTCTTCGGACCAGGTTCCCTCACCACAATCCACTGTATTTACTGTTCTTTGACCTCAGGCATATGGTGGTATATCCACGTTTCATCGACGATTATCGACGATTTGAAGTGCAGTCGTGTTACAGGGCGCGGTTCTTTTTTACTCAATTTCTAACTAGTCTTACAGCTATCGCTTATTCTAGTCATAACCAAGCGGAGCTGTGCATACGGTGCAATGCATAACACAAAGGCTCCAACCCACTAGAGTACCCTTTTAATCCTACAATGTCAAGGACCTTGCCAAACGAGATATTCCTGTAAATATATAGTCGCTTCAAAACAACTGGCGGAAGTATAGATGGCTGGCAAGCAGACAATTGCTGTAACATAGTCCGATAACGGTTTGTAGTGAAAAATTCGTTGGAACTTCCAAATGTCCAAAATGACCACTCATCTTCCTCGACTGTGTCGAAATAACACATCCTTGCTCTGACCCTACTTTTTATCGTTACCTTTTATCCAATCACACCAAAGTGAACCGAGCGAAAGAACTAATGGAAAATAACCGAACATCCTAAGTCCACAGAATTGGTAAGAGAATCCAAAGTGTATCCGCAGGTCTTCTGTTATTTCTGAACTTCTCGGATACCTTTAGGGAGATCCCTCAGACTTTATAGCAAACCGTATGCCGTAGTCGCTTCGATACTATTTAATGAATGAATGATAAGATATCCAAGATCCTGCGGTCCTAAAACGATTTACCGCGAGTTTTAATAGCCTTAATATCGAAATAGTCTGGCTTATACCCGGATGAGAAAGTCGATTCTTCGGGAGAGCACTTAAAGCTTGATCAGAAGTGATACTCTTGGGTACCTCACGTATAAAATATGTACCACCATGATCCAATAGAACGTCCAGTCTTATATAACCTTAATCCAGAAGGCAAGCGCCACTTTTTTCAAACTCCAATGGCTACGTTAACGAATGGAATCTATGTATTGATCAGATAGTTTGCGAGAAAACCAGCTAATTGAGCCTTGTACGATCCTCTAATATCGTTAACTGTCCTTGCCTATTGAGAATTCGAAGCGTCACATTCTGGAATTATTTTGGATGGTTTTAAAAGCTGTCCGATTGCAATTGTAACTGAAAAATCTGCTTACGCTTCAAATTGGAACCGTGATCGGGCTTTTTGATAGAGATTGAGACTGAGTGCGTTATTCAAATTGAATAAACCCATGGCCAATTCACAGTTGGTTAGAATTGGTGATAAAACGAGTAACCGTATGGCCTAGAACATTTTTTAGATATAGCACCACAAGCATGGTTCTTTGTGGACCAGTATCAAGGACCAAGAGGTTCCTGGGAAGCCACAGGACGGAAATTTCGTTTCGTCCTATCTGTGTACAATCCATTATTGAGTTTACTGAGGTTTCGTAGAGAGGTCCTTATATAGCCTTGCGGTTGTACACCCATTGAGACGACAGAGTGCACGCGCGTTCCAAGTCGACTTTGTCCCCTTCCGGTCAGCCTTGTTGTCTGCAATATCGTCATCATCACTGTCGACCCGATGCAGCGTGCACCCTAATAAAATCGTCCTTGTCCTCTTGCCATGGGTACGTGTTTACGATGTTATTGGTAGACTCTGCAACGGTGTGAAGGTCTTTGACGCGGGTCAGGGAACAACCGAGCACCAAAGAGAAACTAGTAGCTACAAAATTTTTGTTAATGTGCTAATTTCAATTAAAAACACTAAAGTTGCATCGCTGTCTTCTTTGAAATATGGCCTGTCACTTGATGGGCTCTTCTTCCTCCAACCACTTCGGTACTGGACACTCCGTTACTTTGGCATCAGCCTATTGTCCTTTTACCAATGGTTGATCATTCGTCCAATCTCATTTATCAATTACTTTTTGGCGATTGTAGCGACTTCGACTCATTAGAAACAGCATTGAAAAATCCCTAATTTTTAAATCATCATATCTGGAATTGATTATTGCTCAGGAGAGAACGGTAACGTGACTAGATGCATCCTGAGTATCGTGAATTCAATGGAGGAATATCGTGCTTCCTATATTCTCCCATTGAGTTGCCCGGGCTCCTATACCCTTTAGATAATTCAGATAGGTGATACGGAGGACGAAAGCTGAAAGTTCATTAAGCCCTTGACGAGAGAGAAGTAGCGCGAGAAAGCAAGTGAAAGAGACATAGCGACTATTTATTTTCCTCGCTCGAGCAAAGAAGTATTTCATCAGATTCCAGCATACGTGGATATGATATGGACATTGTATATACTTGAAGGCTTATACGAATATCTGCTCACATTTTTTTTGCAGGATCAATCAAGATCAATAGACTGATGAACAGATTTAATTTTATGTTTATTGATGCTTTTGGACTATTGTTCCTATGAATATTTTACTTATCACTGTGATCTTTCCTTGTAATATTTACGAGATTTTAATTAAAATCACACATCTGCTATTGCTTGTTATATTTTATCATGGATAATTTTTAAATTATTTCCGCCCCTCCCGGGGTAAAATTTCAACGAATCTGTTCGCTGCAATTCATTTAGTGAATATCGGACTTCAAATGATTGGAAATATATCGCGTACTTCGACGACGATTCCGTCAGTCAATTAACCGAGTATATACATATAAATATATATATATATATATATATATATATATATATATTCGCAAAAGAGAGCGTAGTCAGGTTCTAAATTAGGAGATTTATTTGCCTTTTCAGGGTAAATTCAACCCCAAAGAGTCTACCGCAAGTACTCGCTGTGAGACGAGGTGGAAATGATCATTTCCGTCGAGGCTACCGGTAATCCGCTTCAAGCTTGACTCCTATAGAATGACTCCAATGCAAGTTCGATGGTGAATTAAACCGTAGATGAAATCGCTCTTACGGATGCCTTTTGAATTGCCCACTCGCGATCTAAGAAATAAAAGGATGCACTGTCCACATTGAAAAAAAAAAACTAATCGTCATAAGCGTAATATTTCGATGCCGTATTTGATACTTGTTATTATAATTTTTTTCTTTAACATCTCAATTAGAGATTTAGGCAATTTTGTCATATCTAGCTCGTCGTATTGGAATTCATTTCTTGATTACTGCTAAAATAATATCGATAAGTCATCGATGATGAAAAATTCATCTTTGCTTATGCATATCCGTCTTTCGTCAGGAGTCAAGGCTAAAACAGGAGTTATGTGTTCGTCATTAAATAGAGCGAGACACGAAGGGGGGGGGGCAGTTACGGAAGCGACGTTTTCCTTGTTAATTCAACTGAAATTATCGCAGGTATGCTCGCATTTTAATTGGAAGAATTTCAAATGCGCGAGTTTCGAGACTAATATTATCAGAGCATTAATTCACACACGTTAATTATAGGGCTGAAATGGATATAGGTATATTTATGTATTAATTAAGAATTATTACGATTCATGCATTATGAAGGCATTCGGTAGAAAAAAAAGGTAAAATTGCATTCATTTAGACAAGCTGGTGTATCCAATTATTATGAGATTCACATATTTCAATTATTTTTCCGAACACGCTGAAAGTCATCGAGGTCCATTATGAAGTGATTATCTTTTGTTTCAATTATATTTCGAGCTTTATTCCATTCGTAAGGAGGAAATATGAATACATTCAAGCACAACGTTTTTGCATTCGTGTTTCTCTTTCAATTTTTAATCAAAGCAAAGCGAAAAGTTTTTATATTGCGGCTATGCATAATTCCGTCACGGAAATCGAGTAGATTTCAAACGCAAAATATTTGTTAAAAAAAACGATTTTAAGGCCTTACATACGCGAAAAATTTCAAAATTTTTAATTTTTTTAAATTTTTGATTCCATTAGCCTGAACTGTTAGGAATATTTTGAGCTTTACAGGATTGAAAAATTCCAAAGGTAAGTCCACCATAAGGTACGATTGCATTTATAATAGATAGCGCGCTGCGCGCCTGACCGCCAACTTCAAAGCAGTTTTTCCACGATTCACTTTTTTGAACCTTGTGAAAGTTCTAACTCTTGAACGAAGGTTCAGATCGCTTTGAAATTTTTACAACATATTCTTAGTATCATCACCTATCGTGCGAACCACAGAAACAAAAATTTCAATGAGACAAAAAAGTATAAAAAATAAAATACCGACAGAAAATTGAGTAAAAAAATTTTAAGTTTCGAATTTTTATTATAATAATTATTTAAAATAATATTGTTGGTTCACACTGAAGATACATTCATTATGCAATTATAAATATCTTCATTTTTTTCAGACAGCTACATCGATGCCGAGAACTTTCACCATCAACGCGCGCGCAAAAAAAATACATTGCTTTATTATGTTATATCTCCGCCATTTGTTAATATTTCTGATTTTTTTTTTACATATACTTAACCATGTGCATAAATGATCTGTAAAAAAAATGTTGTCAATACATGCATCATTTTTTTTAACCGCGTCTAGAAAAGTACCTTCGAAAATCGGCGAAATCGCGTATATAAGGCCTTAATATATATGTTCTATTGTGTTCAATGATATTGTTCCATCTCTCCACGAGCTTCATTATCCCTCTTCCATAGAAGTCCTTTGTTATTCAAACTGTTCTGTAGCGTACGACAAAAGTGATAGTCAGAAGGTGTAGAGTCCGGACTATACGGTGGGTGCACCAAAACATTCCACCGAAGCCGCAATAACTTTTGTCGGGTCATCATAGGAACATGTGGTCAAGCGTTATCCTGGTTGAACACTACGCTCTTTCTATTCGCCAATTCGGGCCGCTCCTGATCGATTGCACACTTTAATTTGGCCAGTTGTGAGCAGTACTTGGTCGAATCAATCGTTTTGTTGAGTGACACCAGCTCATAATAGACTACTCCTGTCCAATCCCACCAGATACCGAGCATGACCTTCTTCGGCTGTAATCCAGCCTTTGCGACCGTCTGAGCAACCTCCCCGAGCTTCGAACATGATCTCTATTAACTGACATTGTTGTTGACAATACACTTTTCATCACCAGTAATCATTCGCTTTAAACGTGGTTCGTTTTGATGACGTTTAAGCAGAAAATCGCAAGCTGAAATTCGGTCCATTAAATTCTTTTTGCTCAATTCGTGCGGCACCCAAACATCAAGCTTGTTTACCATTCCAAACTTCCGTAAATGTCTCGAAACAGTTTATTGGTCAATGTTGAGGTTATGCCCGATCTCTGTAGTCGTCAAATGCTGGTCAGAGTCGATTAAACCCTTGATTTTATCGGCATCAATAGTGAATGGCCAACCGGAGCGATCAGCATCTTGGAGATAAAAATCTCCACAACGTAATTTCGCAAACCATTCCCGACACACACTTTCGTTTACGGCATTCTCTGTGTATAGGGTAAGGTGGTAAAGGAGTGTGCACCGAAGCTTCAAAGCGATGAAAAAAAATAAACAGATAAATTTTACGAAATCCTAGAGGCCACTCTAGGATTTTCCAAGAATCGATTTTTTTTGTTAAAAATGTACCTTGGTACCTTGTCACGCCTGATGAAATTTAACACCTATAAAATTATATTCCAAAAGATTATGAGTATGAAAAATCTCTAAGTACTTGATTTTCGAATTCTAGCGCAACCCCTCTTGATTCATGTCGTGACTTTCTTCTAACTTTAAACGCGTTTATCTCAAAACTACATTTTTCAAGTCGGCCGGACTCATAACTCAAACAAATTTCAACCGATTCACTTGAAATATTAACTGTATATTTAGAATTACATTTTTTGAGGAACTACATAGGATTTTTTAATTATATTGCATAGTTCATTTTTTATAAACAATTTTCTGACGATTTTCTCATGGCATTTTATACTTTTTGTTTTAGAAATGCGCCATTTTGACAAAAAACAATATATCAAAAAAATCCTACGTGCTTCTATAGCTATTCTTATATATAATCGAAAAAAACTTTAGTGTCTCATCATAACTAAAAAATTATAGGAGCTGTTGGTCCGGTCTTTGACCTTCCAGAAATAAAGGCGTCATCGGAAAAATGTCCATTTTTCCGATGACGCCTTTCACCAAAATGGTGACGCCAGTCACCATTTTGACATGTATCACTGTGAAAAAATAATTCTGTATAGTCAATTGCGTGTATAATTAAACCCCTATTTTATAAATCCGATTTATTTTATGGTTTCGCTGAAAAAAAATGCGAGCGGAGAAACAACTGCCAATGACAACTGTCGGAATTTGGGCACGGAATTCGCCAAGGAATTATCAAACTATTTTCGTTATAAATTCATTAGCAACCAATGACGTTTTTTTATTGATTGAATAGGAATTGAGTTTAAGGTTATGGCATAGGAAGCTCGTTACAATCATTCACACTTTACATATGAGTCTTTCCTTTTCCACCATAACTTTCAAACATTTTGTTATATCACGAAAGCGCGAGCGTGTCGATGCACGATTCATCGTACTTTCGCAATAAGGTGGAATTTTTTCGTCCAACATTTGATTTATTAATTAAATTAGTATATTATATGTACTTAAAATTTGAAAGAAAAAAGGTCACGTATATTATAAAAGTGTCGTGCATCACAGTCATAGTTAGCGCTTTATCTGGGATAAGAAATATTGTGGTCGGTTCTCGCGTCAACAATACACGGTCGAGGGTTGCATGGGTGGATTCAAGATACGAGGCTCACGTTTTATTCCACATCGTTTCATAGAGGCACGGTTGAGCGTGCTGCAAGAAATATCGATTTGTACCCTCGTGACTTGAACTTCCGGTTTTGTGGGGAAGCTTCCACGTCTTGGATATCGTGCCTCGATCCGAGCCGATTGCGCACACCGAATCACCACCGCGTGTACTCTCTCATTCCGCGCCCGCGGAATTACACCGACGTTAGTACTTTTCGTACTTAAAAAATGCTTTACACATTGGAACAGCTCGGTGAAATTTGTAAATATTACCTTTCGCGTAAAAATATAGATTTTGCCCGTTTTGGGACAGCATTTTATGGCAAAAGACCCGATTCCGTTGTTTTTTATTTTCACTTTGTAATTAGTTCTCAAATTGATTAGCATCAAATTAATTTGAATTTTCTTCCTTCTGCATATCGTTCCCTTCAGTCTTTTAACCATTTCCGTTCTAGATCGAATCGTGTCACTGAGTTTATTATTTTTTTCCGTTTCCACACGGGGGGAAGTTTGTCTTGGTAGATTTTTTTCTCGATCTTTCAACGTAAATATCTTGGGAATTTTCAGAAACGTCGAAAAATCACATTTATGAAAATATTTACGGGAGTGCGTGCGCGTGTTTTTGGACTATGACTTCAACAAATTTTATAATATCACGAGAAACTTTTATTTTATCCGCGGACAGTATCATTCAAACACTGACGTATAAATATTTCATTGCGACTGATTGGCGTATGAATTTCGGAATTCGAAATATTCAGAAAACGTTCCAACTTTCGGAGATTTCGAGATATCGTGAGTAAACATTTTTTACACGAAGAGTAACACTGAACAGAACCGTTGGAATGAAATGTGACTGGAATCGGTGGAAGGTTAGATATATTGTAACATTTAAAAAATTTAGTAAACTTTTATTTGCTCAAACTCAAGACAATCGACTTAATTTTCTAACTCAATTTCTAACTAACTATTAAAAGTATCATTAATGGCTGGTTCATATTGAATACGATTAGTCAACCGAGCGGTTCGAATTTCCTAAAATTTAAGTTTTTTTTTTTAATGTGGTACTCCGTAGGGGAGGTCCCGGCAAAGTGAACACCTTAAGCTTTTCGTGATTATTGTATAATATTACAGAAGAAGAATATAAGAAAAAAAATTGGATACACAAAATTTTTGAAACGGTGATTACAATCACGCGGGCAAGAATTCTAAACGCAATATAAAAAAGTTGGATTGCAATTAACGTAAATAAATAAAAATAACGTTTAAAAGCGTTTCGATTGAAAAAAAAATAGCGGTAGCAGGACTCAAATCCAAAACCAGCAGCGTACTAGCCGAAGACCTTAACCTCTAGACTATCGTGCCGCTTCGAAAATTCTTGTTATTTTCGAGGTTCAAAAATCGCCACACAAATTTTGTTTGGTCGATTTCGCGAAAACGAGGGCCTACCAGGGTGAACGGTGGTAGGGGGTGACACTTGGGACCGAACCCTACACTACCCTGAAAGGACGTCCCGAAATCGATTGCGTGCCTGGCTAGGCCCACTTGTAAGTTTAACATGGGGTCATCTCCTGTATTTTATCTCGTTACGGAATCTTCGGAATTTTTTTCATGCTTAGAGCAGATTATAGCAGAAATCTTGAATTATTTAATATATAAATTATTAGATGGAAATGGAGCCAGCATGTCATCTCCACGAAATGTTGCATAAATTAGACAAGCTTTAAAATCGTAATTCTTTGGTAAAAGTTCGGTAACTTGGGTTAAAATTTTACCCGTTTACGGGGGTGTATTTTTACTTAATTGTATACGAAAATCAGTTGATTGTTAAATATTCGGGTTCGTGGAAGAAACACCTTAAGGATGTAGTCTGGTGTTCGGGCTTCGAAAAATCGATTTCGGCTGAAATGTTGCCTTTGAAGAAACGAAAGGTTTACTCTGTGCATCAGGCATAGCTGATTAATGTAAGTATACATTTTTTATAAGAAATCTGGAATCAAAACTTTAAACGCGTTTTTCTCGAAACAACATATTTGTAAGCGGTGCCGGCGATTAAAAAAAATTTATTCAACCGATTGCTTTCATTTTTACGCATGTTTTTCTACACACCAATGGCTCCGTCGAGTACTAAAATTACTTAATTATAATAATAATTACTTTTTTTCACCGATTTTCAACGAAAAAAATCACGATTTTTTTTTACAAGACTGCCATTTTGTTATTTATTTTAAAAAATGTGTATTACTAGTACGGGGCGGAGCCACAAGCAGACCGAACAATAATCAATTTAATTTTTTTGTTTTGGATGACTCTAAGTGCCGTAATCATCCGCGCCACCCATCTGCCTCAATTTAAAGCTGTCAAACTTAAAAAAAAAACAAGTATAAAATTTTGTAAAAATAAGTAAAAAAAAATTTTTTTGCATAGTTTACGATGTCAATAAAAATAGGTAAAAAAATTAAAATGATTATATTTTATTTTCTTATAATAACAAATTCTGTAATAAGCTTCCGAAACGGGCCTCAACACCAGACTACATTCTTAATTCTGTACGGGTTCACCATTTCCTATCTTCGCAAAATTAAGGTGGAATACAATTCATGATTAATATTGTAGCCATAAATCACCAGTACATGGATAAAATAAAGGTTTTCCGTTCTCAGAAGGAATTAACGTTTTTCTCTTATTTGTCAGTGGGAGCATAGAACCTGCCCAATAGCTGTGGGTTCGTTCACGCTCGAGTAATTGTACAGTACAACGTTACTCTGCAATATAATTCTCACTGTTTTGTTAACTGGAAAACCCGTTGCCGCTGATGTTTCAAGTTACCCGTTACTGTGGGTGATGGCTGGTGAGATTCACTGTGAAACGGAACTCTAACGAGCTGCGATTAGTCCGCTAACTACAGCCTGCGTTTACCCTCGTCGGTCAGTTTTTCCCAACATCGCACCCTCGCGAAATTTCTCTCGCCATGACTGTATGCCGCACTGTCAATGGAAGGAGGTGTAAGAGAATTTTGTGCGTCAGCTTTTGTTCCACGGGAATCTCACCCCCGTACAAACTTTCGCGAATGATAAGAATGCGACCTTGTGTAAGAACATTTTTATAGACTATGCGATGTGCGAATCGGCCTCAAGGGAACTTATTTAGAAAGTCGGAAAAAAAACGGATCTTAACCCTTTAACGGCTGGTGGGACGCATACGTCCCACCTACTTTGAAAAATCGTAACTTCCAGAAAAATGAACACATCGACATCGTTAAAGTCGCATTTTGCAGATGAAGGATGCATCTAATCATGAAAAATTCGGCAAACGCAAGGGCTGCTTCCCCCTTCAGTTTTACACCCTGTCAAAAAGTGCGAAAATTGCGAAAAAACGAGAAATGAGCATAACTTTCAGGCAAATTTTTTTTTAGAGTCGCGATCTCAAGTGGGTGCTTTGAAATAATATCGAAAATTTGTAGCATAAAGATCCGGACCAAAAACCATCCATAACAGTAATAAAATATCGATAACCACCCCTAGCAATTGTGATACGCCCAATAATGCACTTTCATTGGTGTTCAGTTCATAAATATTTTTGAAAACACATGAAAAGTTTGTAGCAAGAATATCCGAATGGAAAACTACCCCTAACAGTAACGAAACATCGAAAACCACCCCTAGAAATGGTGATACGCCCAAAAATGCACTTCCATTGATGTTCAGTTCATATATATTTTTGAAAACGCATGGAAAATGTGTATCAAGAACATCCGATTCAAAAACTACCCCTAACAGTAACAAAACATCAAAAACCGCCCCTAGCAGTGAAAATGCACTTTTATTGATGTTCAGTTCGTATACATTTTTTAAAACACATGAAAAATTTGTAGCAAGAAAGCTGACTCGAAGATTACCCCCAACAGTAACAAAACATCGAATTATCCGTAAGTCCTTCAGAATATGCATATGTGTTCTGGAACACTCATATTTCGATTCAGATCAGGATAAAATAACAGAAAATGAGATGATAACATTTTATCCATTTAGGGGTGAATTTCTCTCAATTGAGGGGTAGTTCATAAGGGTTGATTGATCCATAAGTTCTTCAGAATCCCACTACGTGTTCTGGAATGACTTTTCCTGAATTTTTGGCAAAAATAAACTATGAGAAATGAAATTAAGATGTTTTCAAGCGATTGGCGTGGTTTTTTTATTTGGGGGTGGCTTCTGAGGGTAGAAAAATTCTCGAATAATTTTTTTTCTCACATTAGGTACTCATGAATTCAGATTCCCATGTACCAACTTTGCCAAACGCTTCAACAAAACTCAGCTGTTAAGGGGTTAAACTTTACCGTGTAAAAATTGTTGCATGGATCTAATTGGATTCTCATACTTGTTTCTACTTCCTGATAGGGTCATCGCATTGAATTCCTATACTAAAACGTCACACTCATATATTAAATTCTAATCGGGGTTCTCCATTGAAATCTAATATGAATCCTAAAGAATTCCCTAATTATCGCACAGAATCCGATATGAGTCTTGATTAATCCCATCGCATTTTGTTCCTTGAATTTTCTAAACAATATACACTGCCGACCAAAAGTTTGGATACACTAGTTGAAATTTCTCACCGCACTAAAAGTTAGATAGCCGACACAAAAATGAAGATAATGGAATTCCCCAAGTGGCGTTTTAAAGAAGACAAGTTTACCTTTATTTTGCTTTTTAAAAAAATTTCCTATGATTTTTTCTCGCCCCGGTACGCACTTTTGAACATGGATATTTTTTGGCCGTCGAAAATTAACTGCAGAGTTTGTGAAAAAAAATTTCCTCCGTTTTTTCCATGGTAAACTTGAAAAGGATATCAAAACCTACATTCTTATTTTTTAGAAAGTCTCGTACGATTTCTTTTCGCTTCAATATTGCATTTTTAGCTAAAAAATACATGCTTTAGAAAAAAAGACGCCATCGAAGAACTATAGGGTTTCAGAAGACATGTCAGAAGGGTAAAAAGTTGCATGAGTTCATACTGGAGTGGCTAGAATTTTATCAGAATTTTTTTTTTGAGATTTTTTTATTTACCATTTCTGGTTGGAACTTTGATGTGTGGAGAGACTCAACTTGGGAATTATGGGGTCTAAGACAATATATTGAGAAAGGAAATTTGTTTCCTTTCTCAATATATCTCAAGATCTTTACGAAACTTGTAGTTTCGGAACATTAAAATTAGGAATTTTAAACCATCGGAGTATTTAACGTTCGGAATTTCAACCCGGCGCCTTTTTTAGCATTTACGAATTCGAAATTTTCCTCATTTTCATATCTCAAAATAAACATACTTTTCGACCGTAATATAATTCAACAATTTTTTTTATAAGCTTAATGTTTCTTCTTTAAAACGCCGTCCGACATTTAAAGATCTGTTAATTAGAAAAAAAATGTAATTTTTTGTCTAAAAAATGCGATTTTCGTTGATTTTGGCCCATGTAGGCGTTTGACGGGTATGTTCCATTAACTACATTTTAATTAAATCGTCCTTTCATACTGCATACAGGGTGGACCATTTAACGTGACCACCCCAAAGCGGCGCAGGTTATCCAACAGATACAATAATGTCAATAGTCGGAGATTTTTCTGATGTTTGTAAATACTGGCATTGTAACGTAGCAAAACGGTAGTAGAGTGAAGAATGTTTACCATCTACCCATATTAGAATCAGTAGGCAAGTGTATCCATCCAAAGTAACATGTAGTAACCGTATCGAAAATGGTATGGCACAGTCAAGCAGAGTGATTGTACGGTCAAGCATCATGTTTCGACGACGCCGGCAAACATGCGAGAACGAATTACAAGAGCCTGCGCCGCTATCACACCAGAAACTATTCGAAAGTCAAGAGAATCATTCATCCGACGTCTTCAAAAATGTATCGAGGTTAATGGCCATCACTTCGAACATTTGTTACAATAAATTTTCTGCACAAAAAATTCAATTACATTATTCGGATATTCTTATTGTCGATACCATTACGATTTCCCGTTTTTACACGTGTATTTTGGTGAAAAATCATTTTAACGTCATGATATCATAGGTCGTTGGATTCGTCTGAATATCAGCTACAACGTCTTAATAAAAAAAAACATGTTCCCATTTGAAAAACCATTGATGACCTTGAGAACACAAAAACTATGACCTTGACAAAAATGAATTTTTCACCACTGTATTAGCCCTTCGAAATCAATCAAATTCCCTCCTGACATTTTTTTCGTCACTCTAAAGGCAACGGAGATATTTGGGGTGGTCACGTTAAATAGTCCATCCTGTATACATAATTTATACACAAATGTATCCTCGAAATTTCAAAACATTCGATGCAATACTTTTCTTTCAATGAATTTATTGAAAGAAACTTCGCTTTCTTATCTTAAAGAAATTTATCTTGTTTAAAGAAAGAAAAAGGTGATCCGAAAATCATTTTTTTTTTTTGGCAATCACACTAGTGGGATCTCTTAAAGTAATTCGACGTATAACTGTAAAATAACAATGGCATTCAAATTCCCTTATAGCATGGCTTGTACGAATGTTATCCAAAGCCCTTTAAATTATCACAGTATCTTCAATGCAATTTCTGCGATTTTTTCAAAACATCTCTTATTATAAACAATCTTTTATGAATTGTTTTTTTTCTGCAAATAAAATTTTTGTTTACAATTTTTATTATTTCTATGAAAAACAAAATATTTTAAAAACCTTCTACGTATTTCACGAGCGACTTTCATGAAAATTACGAACAATTTTTGTTGGTCTGTTCGAGGTGAGAGTGTGCGGCACATATGGAGCAAGCGCTTGAGACCTTCTGCAAAAATTATTTATGCTTACCAAGCTCGGGCGGGGAGTAAAAAAAAAGTTTGATATACTCCAAGACATGTACAATAAAGTCCTTCAAATAGATTTTCGATTTTTATCCTCCGAAGTTTACTTATCTCTCGGGACTCTGAAGTAGTGTTATCCCTTAAGAAGATCAATGATTCAAAAAGCAAAAGGAAAAAAGTAGCTTCCGCTGCGGAAAGAAAGTTATATCGATGCGGACCGAGGGTTCGAAAAGATCCCAAATGAAAAAAGTAGTACCATTACATATAGAAATTGTTTTCTTTTTTTTTCATATAAATGAAAGAAAAGACATATAGTTCTGGCACCATTTATCACGACGTACTGAAAGGATTTATATTATTAACACGAGTGATATTTTGGCCCAGCTTGTACGCTGAATCAAATAAGTTTCCTTTATTTATCCACCTTTGCACAAAGGCGGATTTTTAATAATAATCCCTCCAGCTTTATTTGTCAATACTTTATTCGGCAAGTGAGAATAAAATCGTGAGTCGTGAACAAAGCGCGATCGTACTGGCATAAATGTAACACGCGATACGTTAAATTGCAGAACTTCGCCATCCGAAAATTTCCATGTTTTATTAAACGGTCTACAATGGACCCTTTCCCGCGGCGGTATATATAGAGATCTACTATCGCGGACATTCGGCAGCCCGGAGGGGTGAACTCGGTGACATATTATACACCCATATACATATATGCATAGATATACCCCGTTTGTATCAGTTGGACAATATCGCTGTGGAAGTGTGCTTGTCGGAGAAAAGCGAATAGTCAGGTATTTACTAAAAAAAATAGCCCCTTTTTTTCGAAGTAACAGCTGTGACGATAATGAGAGTATTGTAGGCTATATAAATATATTTTAGGTTAAATATCTCTGTATTTACGTTACGGTTTATTACAACACGGTGAAACAGTATGACGTATAAATGAGAATAACATACCCGTGCAGAAATTTCTTAGGTATAAGTTCCGATCGGATCCCGATCGGGATATGGTTGGGATTCCCTAGAAGGGGTATCGTCATAGGAATCCAGATGGCGCCTACTATGTAGCACGAGGCGGAGACGTGGTGGTAAAAATTTGAAATACGTGTTTCAAATACGTATTACATTCTTCTTAGAAAATTAAATACATATTTTCCTAGTTCAAACGATCTCCATTTAATTCAAATATAATTATTTATAATAAATAACCTATATGACTTTTCTCCATGAAATATACGTCTTTTAAGATAGGTATATATATTGTTTTTTTCGAATTTTTTAATTTTAAATGTAAAGTTTTTTTTTCGAAATTCTGTTATTAAAATATATATGTTTTGATAGTTAAACTGTAGCACCAATTTTTACCTAAACTTTTTCGAATCCTTGAATAAATGATTTCAGTAAACGTCCAGCGTCTCCAGCTGATACGGATCGGTATATCCAGGTGATTTTTACATTCATCCCTGAGATCCGATTCAATATCGAACTAGACCTTGTCCTAGAACTTCGAGATTCTATTCTGGATCCTATGCAAAGTTTGTATTTGGATTCTTACTAGAGTCCTGAATAGTTCCGGATTAGGATCCTGGCTGGAATCCAATTTACTAGCGTTACATTTCGCTCCCGGTTCCGATCCAATATCCGATTGGATCCCGATTGAGAAACCCGGATGCTAGTCCGAATCGGACCGTATCCATGACAATATTTCTGCACGGGTAGAAGTGAAATACAGTATGCACCTGAAACTCTTTAGCATTTGAACCTTTTAGCATTTAGAGCCTATATTATGCTAATGTTTGGTATTCCAATTGAAAATTTGATTGACAGCTACGAAGTAATAAGCTAAGTCATTTTTTTGTAATTTTATTTTTAATTTTTTATCGAATGCGAGTTTGTAACATTAAAGCCTTGACGTTTTAGATGAGAAAATAAGTAGTTGTAGAGATTTTAATCTCAAAGATGCTCCTCGCTCCGGTCAGCCAGTCACTACTGATGTCGATAAAATCAAGACTTTAATCGACTTCGACCGGCATTTGACGCCTACAGAGATCGAGCATAGAATCAACATTGACCAATCAACTGTTTCGAGACATTTACGGAAGTTTGGGGTGGCAAACAAGCTTGATGTTTGGGTACCGCACGAACTCAGCAAAAAGAATTGAATGGACCGAATTTCAGCTTGCGAATTGCTACTCAAATGCCATAAAAATGAACAATTTTCAAAGCGAATGCTTACTAGCGATGAAAAGTGCATTGTCCACAACAATGTCAGTCGAAAAAGGTCATGATCGAAGCTCGGCCGCAAAGGCTGGATTCACCACGAAAAATTTCATGCTCTTTACCTGGTGGAATTTGAGAAAAATCATCTATTACGAACTGCTGCCACCCAACAAAACAATTGATTCGACCAAGTACTTCTCACAACTATCCAAACTAAAGCGAGCAATCGATCAGATGCAGTTTGAATTGGCGAAAAGGAAGAGTGTTGTGTTCCACCAAGGCAACGCTCGATCACACGTTTCTCTGAAGACCCGGCAAAAGTTATTGCGGCTTGGGTAGGATCTTTTTGTGCACCCACCGTATAGTCCAGGTCCTGCACCTTCGGACTATCACTTGTTCCGGGCGCTACACAACCGTTTGAACAATACAACCTTTAATTCCCTGGACGTCCACAAAAACCATTTGGATTACTTCTTTGCCCAAAGATCTCAGAACTCCTATGGAAGGGGGATAATGAAGGTCGTGGAGAGATGACAGAAAGTCATTGAACAGAATGGAACATATTTAGTTTATCAAAATCGCTCTTTTTGATAAATATTTAGCGTTTGAAATTTACTTGATTTTCGCTACGGAATTATTCTCAGACCCAATACATGCATAGATACTGCGATCCCAGAATTTTACGGTGGAAAAAATCAAGATACAGGTAGTAAAAATTGGTTTATACTTGTCTGTTTTTTCTTGTGCCACAGGACACTGATTAACGTATAACTGAGAAATAACGGACTTCGAAACGGATGCCGGGGAACAAAATTAATAAGGTATAAACGCGAAAAATGTATAAGTGATACTGCAGAGGTGAAACTTTATTGTATTCTTCGTAGGCGTAATCTGTCGGGGCCAGAGAAAGTTGACGCATAAATGATAAAAATATATAAGCGAGGTTTCACTCTATACACAAATTGAAAAAGTCCATAAACATGCGTCTCGTAGAATGAGAGAAGTTTTTAAAAATTATTACGATCTACTGGTATTTTTTCATCCGGTGAAGCGGACGTAATTATAAAAAGATAATATATGTATCTATTTAACGTATAGCTGTTCCCAAAAATAACGAAACTTCATTTGCATTGAAATTTCTTCGAATATATTTTCTGCATTTCCATTTATTCGAATATTATTCCAGCTTTAAAAATATTATTCTCTGATTATGTTTTTTTTTATTGAGGCATCAAAAAGAAACCGCTGCTTTTCATCCATAGTGTTTTTAACCATTGATGTTATAAGTATCTATGACGTGGAAAAATGGCATTCATGAATTGGTCATTGTCACCAACACTAGTTGATAGGCGGTCAGAGGTCAGCTCCGGCGGTCCTCTTCAAAGGGTTCAATTGGGAAGGGTAATACGTACAAATCCGCCAGGGTATACGTTGGAACACAGGAAAATAAAATAAAATATATGTTCGAACTCAGGAAATAAATAGAATAAATACTAATTGTCGGGGTGTGCTGATAAATATCCAAATTGATCGTTACGAAATCTTAGTCAATCGACACTAATGTAAGAAAATCCTAAATAACGAACCAGGACCTAAAAAATATAAACACGTTGAAGGAAAGGAAATTACAATATTATAGAGCAAGGTTGATAGGGTCGAATACTGTCAGGAGACGTATGCGGAATCCTTGACAAGAGATTGTTCATATTGATGTAGAGTCGACAACTGTATGCTCGAGGGAAACCCGACGAGAAAAGAACCAATCTCGTGATATATTGTCTTTTCTTCTCAACTGTCATATTCTTTCGGTTCGATGTCTTGGTCGAATAAATGTTACAGCTGATAGCCCTGGGTGATAATACCGTAGCTCGTTGGGGCATTTCATACGTGACAAATGTACAAACATCACATTTCCTATCAGGTCGAACCAATGGTTGAGCATAACTACTCAACAGATCTTAAGTTATTTTTTTTTTACACTTGTATATTTGTCCCACGTATCGGTTCGAATTCTGAGGCGAATATTCTTCAATGATAGACTGTTTTTTTTTCTGTGAAGCGCAAATTAAGTGCCACCATACGAGTCTATTAAGGAATCAGTATCAGTCCATTTTCGGAAATTTTCAATTTTTTAGAAACATCAGTTTCGTATACTACATACCTGTAGAAAAACGGTAGAGAACATAATTTAGGTCGGAGTGACCGATAAGGGGCTAAAAAGAGTGATACAATAAAAGCGTCTCTGCGCGCTTAGCACGCAACCGCCGTGTCGAGCGTCCAAAGATCGCAAAACAAAGATACGAAAGCAAAAATTCCGAGAAAGTAAAGCTTTTGAAGAAGCTGAAGGAATAATGTATGGACCAGGCATCGCTAATTAAGGGCAAGAGGCTTTTTTTTTAAGTTTTATGTACATTTTTACAAGAGAAACTTTCAACGCGTTTTTCTCAAAACAACGTTTTTCGACGTCGTCGACATGATTTTGGAAAAACTATTGAACCGATTAGGCTCAAATTTACAGGGATTATTCTATGCATGTATCTCTTCGACCCCTACAAATGGTATAAATATTCATTAATATTTAATCCTTTTTTTAAACAATTTAAGTTGTAAAAAACAGTCGAAGAATTCAAAAGTGCGCCATTTTGTTTTTCTTTTGTATCGGGGGTGAAAGTTTTCAGTCGGGGTCATAACTAAAACTCCACTTTATAATAAAATACTCGACTTTTTGTTTTCAGACGCTCCAAAGTTAAGATTTCGTGTTGACAAGGTGAAAACAGGGGTAACTTCAGGCAGCCAGATCACCAAGGTAAGTTTAAAAAAATTTCTTGTACTTTGAAACTTCTATTTTTGTGTATAAAAAAATAAAAATATGAAGATAAATTTTATTACGAAAAAAAAAATCTTGAAAATATGTGCAATAGATGGAGACTGATGCCCTAACGTCGTAAAAGTTCAATCACCAAAAGTCAATACCTACATCATATCTCTAGCGTATTCGAATAGAAGGGGTTGATTGACACGTTACACTCAGCAAAATACATACGCTTCTTTAGGAGTGTTGGGTACCCGGAAATTGAGTTTGTAATTACTTCGCGAAGCGCCGATTAAGGATGGAGAAAATGTTCACCTCGAGGCTTAGAGCAACCCCTCTGCTTTGTGCAAGTGTCAATACCTGTGTACGAGTACTTTGCTGAATAGCTTTTGCGTATACCCCGTATGAATAAATTCAAAGAGTACCTCTCTCGTAGAAACTGCGGGAGTGCAAATAGCACGGTACCTTTAGAATTCCTCTTACCGCGAACTTCTATAAATAGTGAAAAATAACTGCTTTCTTATGCAATATGATTATTCTGCGAACAATGAATGCCTGGCGCGCAGGTACTGGTGTTAATTAATCAAGGTGACCGACGTTAATTCAGAGTGATACCATTCTTCGGAGCATGTTGTCAAGCGGCCGTATTAAAAATGCGGCATATGTCACCTCGTTTTATCAAATTCCAAAGACTTAATTTAAACATGTTACTCCGGGATCATTATGACATTCGACCGCTGAAGTTTCTCTTTTAATTTGACGCTAAACGGATTCGGCTCCAGTGAATATTTTAAGGGAGAATAAAATGAAGGCGGACTCGTTGGCGTTGCGCGACAATCCATTTTATCGTGGCTTGAATCCTTTTGAGTCTAGCCGAGCTGGTTCTATCGATCCACTTCTGGCTCAATTGCATTTTCGTTCAATGTATGTATCGTCACGGAAGTTTTAACATATCGATATCTTCGCTTCGATATCCTCTGGAGCCAGACGGTAAAGTTGTACGATTGTCGAACGTCGTTGAGGAAGAAGTTCGCAAATAATGAAGTACACCAATGCATTTCCGAAGAAGAGAGAGTAAGAAAGAAAGGCAGGAACCGCCATGTTGACTATGGGATTGCGGCATTGAATGGTCTTCGAATGTTTGTTCAATGGGTGAAAGTTCGATCTGGCAGTTGTCGTCGTCTCGCTCATCGTAAGCGGTATGACTAGTAGGTTGATGTGACGAGCACGAAGAGACCCATAACCGTTCTGCAAAGTTTTTACAATGCCGTAGTGGCCTCATTGGCTCGTCTCTTTAGCCTATGGACAGTTGAGCTTTTCCTTACTTCCATTAGCGTAGTCAGCATTTTTTTTCTGGGAGAAGGGGGCTCTAGGATGGGCCTGACAAAAACTGGTCTTGATAACAATCATTTCTTGTTTAAAAAAAAATTACATAAAAGTTGTTAATCACGTACCCCATGAAACTTGCTATAATCACATGTTCATGTTAACATTAATATCCAACTCTTGCAATAGGGGAAGGTAAGGCACAGTCTATCACTTTTTTTCTATCGAATTTTTACTCTTACCAAAGTAGACTGATTAGAAAAAAAGGTCATAACCGATTTTATAGACCTTTGGGCGTACAATAAATATTTTTTGCAAAAAGATTAGAAATCCTAAAATAATGAGTTGGAAAAAATTTGCGGATTGGCTCACTGTGCCCCACGGGTGGGATACAATGTATCAGATAGGTGGGTACAGTGTGTCAAGTGCTGCGATACGTAGGATACAACGAGCCAGTTGAAACTTTTATATTTTCCTAACATAGATAACAGATTTACATAAATACCGATAATTTCACAAGGGGTATTATTTGCCAATAACATTGGAAGTCGACTCATTGTGCTCAACAACTCGATGACACATTGTGCTCCATACAATTGCCCCACAATATTTGACGTTTTCTCGGCAAGCAAGATTTTTTTATCGAAGCTCCAATTAATTTTCTACTTTTAATAATTCTTCGTGAGCTGCTATTGATTTTCTTTTAGGCCAGCCGAAATATATAATAAATCACGGACCAACAAAAAAAAATTCGGATTTTACAACCTACAAAACTCCGAGAAATCGCATGTGGTTGACAGTTGCCCGTGACATATTGAGCTTCTTCGGATCGTCGTCGTTTCTTTGTTTCCTCATTGTGTCGACTCATTTTGCCCAACCACTTGGTGATACATTGTACCTCACTAGTAAAATATTTGATTATTGATGAAAATAACTATTAAATAAACTACGAATGGAAAAATACAAGTCACTGAGTGCATCATAAATAATAAAACTATCGATTAGGACCGAAAACCGGAGCCGCTACAGAAAGTTTCGTTATATTTTACGTTTTCCTGACGAGTGAAATAATTTTTTTCCAAGTCTCAAATCAATTTTTAATTTTCAATAATCCTTTGTGAGCTGTTATCGACTTTCTTTGAGGCTTGACGAAACCTAATATAAATCACGGTCCAACACATGAAATTTCGGAATTTACGAGCTACAAACCTCCGAGAAACCGCATGTGGCTCACTGTGCCCCGTGACACATTGTGCCCCATTCTCCCCTACCTTGATAAATAAACTTCACTTTCAGTACGTGCTCAATTAAATAAGTCTTAGTTTTTTTGTTTTTTTTTCTGAAAATTGGTGAATCACTTTCTCAGCTGGATTTTTTTTAAATAATGTCGTTCTCCATGTGCAGCCGTAACATATGAGAGAATCGTTCCCGAAGCATTGCGCTTCTAAGCCACATTTTTATCTGCTTCATGCCCGAAAAACTTCTCTCACAGCCGGCGGAGCTCACTATTTCTGCTTGGAAAATTTTATATTAGTTAGAGCAGTATTCCTTTCTAATATTCTTTCTTAAATATTCAGCATATATTATATCATTTTTAAATTGACGTACGTTTTTCATGACCATCGCATCATCTTCTAAAACTGGCGTATCAATTATTAAGATTTTTCTCTAATTATTCATGAAATTCTCTCCGTTCTTCAAATCCAATTTAAACAAAGCATCAATCGCATGAGCTAACGGTAGATTCTCAAATCGACGTTTTAGATTTACAATCATATTATCTACTACTTGGTAGTAAATATTGATTTTCCAGTATTTTTCTGGTTGTGTGACGGCCGGCAATTCTAATGTATTGGTTTTGCCCACATTTGACTTAATTGTGAAAGTTAAATATCTATTTAATTTACGCAATAAAATGATTACTTTTTATACAAATTACGAAATTAGGACGAAGCCAATAGTTCAAGTTTTATTAATATATTTCTTTATTCCAGCTTGCGTGAAACAAATAAAATTGATCGGTAATTTGACTTTTATTATTTTTGATCGATTTTGTTGGAGAGAAGGACATCGGACTTTGCTGGTGGCCCTTCCAGCCCCCACGCACCACCCCCTCGGCTACGCCAATGCTTCCTCCTGTCTATCCCACAGCTTCCGACAGGTTGTTGAGCGTCCGTCGATTGCTCAAAAACAGGTGACAAATGCTGTGAAATCCCGCGAGTCTAGCAGCACCAGTAAGGACTCACTGATAGGTTTGGATATACTAATCTGTGAAAGTGTCCATGGACCACGTAACAACGTCGCATCGACACGTGAACGTATAAATCTTACACAACTCAATTTCCCAGTTTCAATGGAAACAAACAGTTATGCAGTTGACCATTGAATCACTGGGGCCCATTGTTAGAAAGGAGGTCAAGCTTTCAAGGGGGGGCCACGAGCCAACCGTATTAAGGGAAACTTTAACACGGTACACGGGATCGTGCGTTTCCGGCGAAGTGAAATACTTTTGCTCGCGTATCCTAGAAATATCTATCGTTGAGCTATAACTTAAGTTGAGGGGATGTAAGAACATTTTACTGACCTACTTGACGGAAGTCTTTGTCATCCGCGTTAGCGAAGACGACAATTTTTCCATAGACTGTTGGAACCTACCGTTTAAAAACCCATCCTGTAAAAATGACATTGACCAGCGGAATGTTGTCTTTTAGAGTACGTCTGGTCGTTTAAAAATAGCCGGTATAACGTCGCCACTCCAATCCTCCCTTTATTATGTATTTAACAGGGAAAAGCGAGGCAGGAGACAATTCTTTCAACGCGGAACGAAACAGTCCTGGTCTCGGCGCAATATGAAAAAGAAACTTGAGCAAGTTGAAGCTTTTGTGCGAAAAGAAGGAAAATGGGACAGGCAGGCGAGTGGAAAAGAGGCAAGAAAAATCGGAAGCACAGTTGCAGATGTATGTTACTGGTGCTAGTTTGACAGACTCAGGTCAGGATTAAAATTTCTACAGACTCGAGATGATCTTCCGTTTGTACGGGTCGTATATGTCTTTACTTCATTATGACTCGTGCTGGGCGTTCCATTTATTTTTCTTTTCACTTTCGTAATAATGCCGGTAAACTCGGATGATAGGAAGCCCCAGGTATAATTTAGAGATTTTCAGAATGGCCAAATGCAAAGTCATAATGGAGCACATTCCCTGCAAGCTGAGAAGCGTGGATAAACCATCGAGATTTTCGTACTCACGAGACCAACGTGTAATATGTTTTTACGAGAACATTTCAGCTTGGCCATGGTCGGGTGGATTTGTTTCCCGGCTCTTTCACCCTAGTGCTCTTTTCTAAGTTGAAGACAGGGTCAATAATCTCCGTATACGTTGCCACGGTAAGAGCAACGAGGAGCGGATGTAGCATCCAATAAAGCTGGACGAAAATTTCAGTAGAAACACCAAGATAAGGGTTTCCGTGAGATTCTTCGTGGACACATTCCAAACGTACATACTGCCGTAAGCACATCCACATTGGCTACGAACTCTGTTATCTTATGTAGATGAGTTTTCAGTACGGATGGAAAAACAAAATCTTGTGGAAAGTTTCCGGAAAATACGAACCATGTATTAACTCCGTGCGCAACACTAACGCCGCGTAACGTTCGTATTTTTGTCGGCTTTGTCAAAACCTCTTTGATTGCTGTTATCATATTCTGATAAATTATAAAAAATAGAATCGTGCCTCAATTACATTTAATTTGTTTTCGTTGAATCAATGTGTCTGGGTCAAAGATGGCTATTACTGTTTCCTTTTAGTAAAGTGAATAAAAGTAAGTAAAATTTCCTTAAGACATTAGACCAGTCTAGAGGCCAAAAAGGGCATATTTTGTGATTTTTTTCAGCGAAACCATAAAATAAATCGGAATTACAAAATAGGGGTTTTATTATACACGTAATTGACTATAGAAAATTATTTTTTCACAGCGATACATGTCAAAATGGCGACTGTGCAGCATTTTTCTGATGACGCCTTTATTTCTGGCCGGACCAACAGCTCCTATAATTTTTCAGTTATGATGAGACACTAAAGTTTTTTCGATTATATATAAGAATAGCTATAGAAGTACGTAGGATTTTCTTGATATATTGTTTTTTTGTCAAAATGGCGCATTTCTAAAACAAAAAGTATAAAATGCCATGAGAAAATAGTCAGAAAATTGTTTATAAAAAAGGAACTATGCAATATAATTTTAAAAATCCTACGTAGTGCCTCAGAAAATGTAACTCTAAATATACAGTTAAAATTTCAAGTCAATCGGTTGAAATTTGTTTGAATCATGAGTCCGGCCTACTTGAAAAATGTAGTTTTGAGATAAACGCCTTCAAAGTTAGTAGAAAGTCACGACTTTAATCAAGAGAAGCTGCTCCTAGAATTCGAAAATCGAGTACTTAGAGATTTTTCACATCCATAATCTTTTGGAATATAATTTTATAGGTACTAAGTCACATTTTTAACAAAAAAAAATCGATTTTTGGCAAGTCCTAGAGTGGCCTAAGGCCTTAAGATGTATTATTTTGTTTACTTGCAATTTTGTTATAAGACGAGAAAAATAAATCTATATGCTTTTACTAAAATTTAATAAATATATATCGTTGGTGTATAATAAATAAAATTTTATTTTCAGACCGATATGAGCATAATTTTAAAGACTGGCTTCGACAATTCAACTCACAATATTAATTTCCAAACTCGAACTCAGTCTAAGAGAAACCTTTTGATACCTGCTAAACACATCAGGGTCGTAGAAGACAAGTATTGGGCGTTAATCATTTAAATTTCCAATCCGTTCATTAATTAACTAAAAAAGTAATTGTCATTAATTTAATTGCAATTAACATTAATTGCATGTTGCAATTAATTTCTTTGGATTAATCTATGTTAATTGCAACTCGCAATTAAAACAATTAACTTTTTTAATTGTTATAAGAAATAATAAAAACTAATAATTAACCTACTTTACAGATATCAGATACGACGTGTTTGTTTGGGTTTTGTAGGCTTACGCAGCGCCCTAAACAATAATCAGTTTTAATTGCCAGTTTTTAATCAAATACACCAAAAAGATTCAACATTGATTAGTTTTTAATTGTGGCAAGTCACGATTAACAATTGATTAATTGTTAATTGCGACTACGGAAATAAACAATTCATTAATTGTTAATCGTGAGTTTTCACAATTACAATTGATTAATTGTTAATTGTTATAGTCGTGATTAACAGTTAATTAATTGTTAATTGTTATAGTCGTGATTAACAATGAATTATTTGTTAATTATTATAGTCGTGATTAAAAATTAATTAATTGTTAATCTTTAGTTACCCTAACAATTAAATTTTGCCCAACACTGTAGAAGACTTAAGCAGAAAACATGACCCAAGTTTAATAATTCAAGCTCGTGTCATAAGGCAAACCTTACGAGTACAATGCTTACTTTTTTTCCAACTACAGATGTCCATTTGTTGCGTTGTTCTAACTTCCAATTTGCCGTGGGGAATCGATAAAATTTTCATTTGTCATTTCTTCCGGTATTTTTGTAATGTATTACACAGCAAGTGCCCTGGCCCATTTTTAATAAAACAATATTTTTAATTTCATTGCAAAAATCTCGTAGTACGCTCATACAGCTTTGACAGATAAATAGCCGAGTTTATTACAATTTTTGTCCACTGCGAGCCCTGCGTTCGATTTCATTATCGCCACCCTCCCGTATCGTATACTCCCCACAAAGCCAATAACTCTCCAATTTTGTGTTGGTTTTTTTTTTTCAAGCGTTGCGAATTTCCACGGCTTTTATTCCTCGGGCGCCACTTCTCGGTAGTTTATTGTGAAAATTCATATTTTTTTCATGTCTGTCCGCGCATATTTTTCTGCCTCCGCTCAGTTGTGTCCGTTTAGCATTCATGGTGATGACTCGCGCGAAGCAAAAAACATTTTCATCGTGGGTAAAGCTTGATTGCCTTGCGCAATGACGCTATCGATATATCCTGATGGGATAGCTATATTTGTTATTCATGATTCGTTCGCGTTGCTATTGCCAACAGCCGGATAGAACACACCACAAATAAATGGACCGAGAAGGAAGACCTCGACCGAACGATTTTTCAAAATCCCACCACCACCACCCTGCGTATCTATTCTTCGCACAAAATTCCTCAAACGTGAGAACATATGTGACAAGACTGAAATATTTTAAGATAATAGATCGAAACAAAGTTGTGGTTGTTCAACCACCAGAGGCGGAAATCTGTAACAGGGCTGATGTTGACAACCACGTAAAGACGTATGAACGAAGCAGAAAGGAACGAAGAGCCAACTCACGAGCCTCGAACCCTCTTGCTATGCTCGTCAGAGCAGAATAGAATCCACACCTCAATAGGTCGAAGCAAACAGTCGAGACTCTGTCCAATATGTATGTATATATATTTATAAACTCCCCCACATACACATATATATATATGCTTATGTGGAGTATCTGTGTGTGTATTAAACAAAGGTTTCTTTCTTTTTCCTGTTCTTCTTTCGTTCGTTTCGTTCGTCTTCACTTCCTATTTTTCTTCCAAACAGCTTGGAAACGTAATTTAACTTTTGCTCACTCAAAGTTCATCTTTCCTCCTCGAAGAAAATTTCTCATAGTTTCCGCGAGAGCACAAGGAAGTCTGATAGAATTTAAATATTTTAAAGCATTGACTGTTAATCCGTCCATAACACTGGGAGTAAATTGGCATAGAAGCAGCTATATTTACGTCATTCAGAGAGTCGTTTTTATCGGGTGTCCTGATGATGTCATCCATATGACGGAATGGATCGCAAAGCGTGTCGAATCTGAGCATCTTCAATAAACGAAATTTCCCTCGTTGAATCGAGCGTGAGTTTCGCGTTCCGTATTGGCATGAGTAATATATTATGGAATGTCTTGTCAGCCATGACGAAAGCAAATGTTCCACACTCCACTTGTATCAAAGCTCGTGTATTGAAGAGGGTGCGACCGATGAGAAGGCTCTGTGTGCGCACATGTCACATTCAGTAAGCAAAATTTGATGTATTATCTAAATATAGGCGTCGCCTGTCGATTATTCACATAAGCGTAGGAGACGTTTAGCGTGATATGATATTGTTGGCCCTTGATGTATTTCGTGCTTGTTTGTCTAAAAAAAAATATATATTTTACTCGATGTCAATTGTGATAGATTTTTCAAAGATCCGTCTGACCGTGATGACCAAGGAGGTAAGGAAAGCATCATAATTGATACTGCCTACCTAGATCTTTTTGGAAACTACACTCTCATCTCGAGTTCAGATATGCATCAGATGCATTTTTTTAATTGCCTAAATTTATAGCTTGAAACCTGTAGAATACAATGCAGTTAGTGATTTTGGGCAAATTTTCAAAAATGACGTCTCGAGAGCCCTTTAGCGTGACCCATCTCTGCTTCGTTTGGAGCCCTGCGCGCAGGTATAGGCACTATGTGGAGAGGTGGATGAGTCGTCTATTCAATAATAGCTGTTCAATTTTTCCCTTGCCGAAACTTTCAACGCGATTATCTCGAAACTTTTTTTTTTCAATGAGTTAGAAATTGGTGTACACGATTACTCAAAAAGTATTTGACCTATCAAGCTCATATTTGGCACACGTTTTTATGATACTTATGTCCAATTGATGAACTTTAGACCGACTAAAAATTATGAAAATAAACATATTTTTGGCTGGGTCAAAGTTTGATTTTTTTCCGAAAAAATCAACTTTTTTGTTCTAAGGCCTCCTCTTTAGCGGATTATCATTATTTTTCCAATATTATTAGTACATCAAGTGACCACATGTATATATGGTTTCAAATAATCCTACGAGGTGCTGGAGTGTACACCGCATTCGGCCTCCCTACCTATTCACTCCCTACACTCCCTACCCTATCACTATTTTTAAGTAACAAAAATCGTTTTGAACATTAGAATTATGCAATAAAGAGTATCTATAACCCTGAAAAGATATATGCATTCCTTACACACAAAAAAAATCATGAAAATCGACTATGATTTGGCGTTCTATAGGGAGTGCCCCCCTTGAACGAAAGTATTATGCTATTATTAACTCTTCATAACTCAAAGTTGTAAAAATTAAAAAATAGTTGACTTTATGGTAGGTTTTAATAAATTGAAAAACACGTATTATTCAGTTTTTGAAAAATGTAACGAGGGAGCTAGTTATAAAGCAATAAAGGGAGTGTGGCAGACACGTTACATTGTGTCGTAACATTTCTTTGTGATATATAGAATGCTTTGAAGCAGTTGTTTTGCCTATTGCAGCATCAAAAAACCCAAATAAACACGTAGTTTTTGTGGTTTTTCTATTAATTTCGGTTCCCGAAAACTTTTCGCACACTCGAATCTTGCAATTTCACGACAAGTGAAGTTCGAACAAACTTTGATCCAACTAATGCCATCTAGTTTGCGTGAATTGCACCAAAAAAACCATAGAACGGTTCGTAGCCGTCGCGTGGTATTGATTTTAAAAAGGATTAAATATTAATATGATCCAAGCATCGGAAGATTCAATTTTATCACCTATTGATCTTATTACCGAACTTTTAAATATATGCATCGACTGATACAAAAAAATTAAGAATAGCTCAATTTCGAATCGTTAAGGCGTGAGGTACCCCGAGGTATTTTATTTATTTTCTAAAAAGAAAACTTATTCATCTTCAAATAAAGAAATGTGACAACAGAAACACATTGTGCTGTAGTAAATATGTTATTGTATACGATTTATATTATTCGGATAGTTCATACGGTTGTTCA
Source organism: Ophion ventricosus (assembly GCA_963932345.1). Classification (NCBI taxonomy): domain Eukaryota; kingdom Metazoa; phylum Arthropoda; class Insecta; order Hymenoptera; family Ichneumonidae; genus Ophion; species Ophion ventricosus. The sequence continues at coordinate 9,503,779 of OZ010718.1, forward strand.
TACTATTTACGACAATTCAATTTTTAAATCATTTAAACCAGGTCGTTTTCAAATAATTAATATTGCGTAACGACAATGAAGTTAATCCAATGTAATTCCAGGGAGCCATACTCATGAATTATTATGTGGAAAGTGGAGAGGTAAAAGGTTGACTAAGAAATCTAAAAAACGATGCGATATGCTGTTTCGAATGATAATCAAAATGAAATGAGAGAATATGCTGCATAATACATATGTTGCACGAAAATGTAGATGCAAATACGTTCAAACCGCAGACCCTAGGTTTCGACAATTTCACAGGCAAAACTTGGTCATGAGGAGGTTAAATGGTCAACGGATAATTTAATCGCGAAGCGCGATTAATTCAATGCATAGACGAGTTAATAGTAAGCCGTGGATAACATTCTATCTGGAACCTCTGCAAAGCTTCAATACGAACGCCTTCCATCATGAAATTGAACACAATTTAGCGGACGTCTCTGTACCTATTTAACATTTAGCACCTTCGGCTACTATACGCGAACATTCATACCACCATGATAAGATTTGATCACAAATTGTTTGTGAGTAATTATCATTATATAAATCAAACAAATACTTGAAACAGCTACTCGAGCATTCTGGGGTCTCAATGGTTTCGAAAAGAGGACGTGAAATAATTATTATTCTTGAATAAACCGTATAACATTCAAATCTTGTTTATACCAAATGCAATCGTACTAATATTATGAAAATGTAGTACTTGTCTTTTCTCTTTTCTGCAGAATGGTATTAAACTGGCAGGGTAAGAATATAATGCTGAGATTATATGTTCGAACGAATTCGAACAGATTTTCCATAAAAACAGCTGATGCTTTTTCCTGAACCTCTAGTATGCGAAAAAATGCTTCCAGAATTCCCCTACACTTTGTTCACTTGATCCGTCAAGTAGAACCTTCAAAAATGAGTGTCCTTTTAAGGGGTTACGTGGGTTTGAAAATGTCAAAAAATCCATTTTTTTTATTTTATTATTTAATAATACAATATGCCTAGAATATTCTCCAAAGTTTGAAGTCAATCGGAGTAAAAGTCTAGGAGAGAGAGCCTTTGAGAATTGCCTTCGTTTTTCTCAAAACACTATTTTTGAAGTCGGTGGACACGATTTCTTAAAAATTAATGCACCGATCTTATTGAAATTTTGCACACTTCTTCAAAATAACATTGACTAGTGATGGAACGAAGGTTTTTTTTTCGATTACAACTAATTTTACAAGGCTATACGTAGTGTGAATTGCACCAAAAATTGAACTATTTTACACACAACTCTGCCAAAAATCCAAATTTCAATTAAAAAAAAAAATCCTTCGTTCAATCACGAGCTATACTTATCTACTAACAGAAAAAATTTGGGTTTTAAATTTCAGATGAAGCTATCATGAGTTATCCTAACCACCACGAGGACCCTTTTTTTTAGGGGTCTTCGGAAGCCAGGTCCCATCGGCTGAATTTCCCAAATTTTTGGATGAACATTGTTAAAAATATTGTTGAAATGTTGCTCTTTTATGTGCTTAACATTTTGAATAAAATAATGTATATATTATTTTTTTTTAATAGGGAAAATATGCTTTTTTTGCTTCGAAACCCACGTAACCCCTTAAAGTAGTAGACTCGCCAAAGCGGTTTTCTGTAGATTTTTTCTTTAATTTTGAGGGCTCATTCAGGACACTATTAAATGATTACCTGCAAAATTTCAAAAAGATTTCAATACCGCTCCGTTTTCGAGATATTAGCAATCAAAGATTTCATGGTTTTACACGTGTTCTTATGAGAAACAGTGGAAAATTTTACATTTCACGCAATAATTTCAAAACTTTTCTACAGATTTTTTTCTCATTCTCAATTACAGAGGAACATATGGCGAAGTTGGTAAAAGAAAATCATGAAATTTTACCGTCTAGTTTCAGAGATATGGCGATTTAAAGTAAGCAATGTCCAGCGACACTAACGCCACGCAGAGTATTTACGTATTAGTAGCCGGAATAGCCGGAAGTGATTTTCATAATTACTTTATAAGGTTTTTACACCCCGATAAGATGTACAACCTACATTATAAGAATATTTCGCAATATTTCGAAGCTTTCATCGATTGAGCGGAGAATAAACTTTTCAACGTGACTACTACCTTAAAAGGATAGTAACGAATGCGATACCTTTCAGCGTCTATAAGAAAGACCTTCAGTAAATACTCAATGTAAAACAGTCGGTTCCAATCATTATCTGACACATTTTATTAGTTTTTTTCTCTTTCTGTGACTTGATTATAAGTCTGTATTAAACGCGATTACGTCCGAAGCCGTTTAGAAAAGATATATATATTTTAAGGAGTTATAAACGTCGAGCGGCAAACGCTTTACTCCGATTTCTACCCTAATGAGTCACGAGTGCTCTACGGGGTAATAACATATGTGGGAACGTTTGCTGTGAGACCTCGAGAGATCTTGTTTCTTTTAAGGATTTGGGAAATTGAGAAAAAGAAGGGACTTCATTGTTTTAAGTCACACAATAGTTTAATTAACATTTGATAAATCGTAATCTGCTACATTCAGAATAAATATTATAATGTGGTAAATACCTTTGGTTATTTGGAGTGGTGTCGTCGTTTACAATTTCGTATCGTAGTTCTCGTTGACAATTTCTTTTAAAACACGCACACGTATTCTCGCACTCTTCTACGGAAGACCCGGATGAATCGTGTAATACAATTTGAATGACGTAATTTATTATCGCGCACACTCTTCTACTGAAGACCCGGTCGCGAAATAATAATAACAAATGATACTTTGAAATATTTGTTTGCTTGACACTTTTGATTATAAAGACAATATAAGTTTAACTTCGACAATTCTGCCGAATCACACTCTTCTACGGAAGACCCGGATTTCGGACAGCGTCACGTCGTATGACAATTTTGAGTTGAGACTAAAAGCCAAATATACGTCCGATACTACTGTCGTATCACACTCTTCTACGGAAGACCTGGATCACGAACAGTGTATCGGCGTTGAAAACTTCGGCGAGATTGCGCCCTGTTCTTTAGAACAGTGGGTTTTTATAAGTTGGGTGACTTAGCAGGAGAGCTGTTTCTCAATTTGGGCATGGAAACGTTAACTATTTTCTATCTATTTTCCACAAGTTTGCCCCCTTCTGAGAAGCAATAAAAATTTGGTATTTTGGTTCCCTACTGTGTCACCTTACTTACTCTCTGGAAAAAGAGTTCATAGGTTCGAGCGGAGATCTTTTATTAAGAGGGAACGGTACCTGCAGCAAAACTTGGACGCAGCCCCGGCTCGAGTCGGTAGGGCAGAACTCGTACGAGTTTCTGCCACGAGTTTCTGAGATTGTAAATGCCTTTCTGCGCTCGGAACGCGAAAAGGCATTGTATCGCAACGCGTGTGTGCGTGTGTGTTGGTGTGCATTCGCTACGTCGGCCGCACGCGTTGAAGATTTTTATCTTCCCGAGTGGCGACCGTTCCTAACGCGTACACACCGCGTGAGTGTATATACATGCACATACGTATAAACACAGTCAGCGTCGAGAAGGAACTTTATTTTCTTTTCTCAACGCCGACTTCGGAAGAAATTCAAAAACACGAATTTCGCAGCAACAGTCCTTGCTGAGCGTAGCGATTGGCTGAGTAAACATTTACGGTATAAATAATGCAAACATAATTGTTTAAACAATTATGAATGCGTTCATTCTCGACCATGATTGTGATCAGTAGATACGGTACTTTCAGTACCTCTCAGCAAATAGATTACGGTTTGCGAGCCTCAAAATGTTACGGTAAAAATAATGCAAAAATAATTGTTTAAAAAATTATTTTTGCATTTTTCCGCGATCACGATTGTGATCGGGAGATACGGTACTTTCAAACCTCTTAACAATTATGATTGCTGCTTGCGCTATGTAAAAACCAACGGTAAAAATAATGCAACCATAATTGTTGAAACAATTACGAATGCGTTTATTCTCGACCACGATTGTGATCGGTAGATACGGTACTCTCAGTACCTCTCAACAAATAGATTGCTGATTACGAGCTGCAAAACCTAACAATAAAAATAATGCAATCATAATTATTTAAACAATTATGTATGCGTTTATCTCGAGCACGATTGTGATCGGTAGATACAGTACTTTGAGCATATATGATTGCCTCTCAGCATATATGATTGCTGTTTGCACGCTGCAAAGCATAATGGTAAAAAAACATTAAAAACTAATTGTTTCAACAATTATTAATTCGTTTTTTCTCGACCACGTTGTGATCGGTAGATACAGTACTTCCTATACCTCTCAGTAAATATGATTGCTATTTACGCGTTGGAAAACTCAACGGTAAAAATAATGCGACATTAATTGTGTAAACAATTAAAGCATTTCTTCTCGACCACGATTGTGATCGGTCGGTGTGGTACTTTCTGTACCTCTCAGCAAATGTGATTACTGCTTGCGCGCTGCAAAACATAACGGCAAAAACGATGCGCAAAAAATTGTTTAAACAATTGAAGCATTTATTCTCGACCACGATTGTGATCGGTAAGCGCGGTACTTTCTGTACCCCTCAGCAAATATGATTGTTCCGTATGCACTGCAAAAATCAACGGTAAAAGTAATGCAAAAATAATTGTTTAAACAAGTATTTTTGCTTTTATTTCTCGACCACGATTGTGATCGGTAGGTGCGGTACTTTCTATAGTGTACAACTTGATGACGTTGAAGTTTGTTTTGTAAGATACAACAAAAAGTTATTCATTTTAATAGCCCAAATTTTTTTTTATTTTCATGATGAACACATTGTTACAACATTTTTACACAGTCTTATACAAGTTAAATTTGCACAAAGATTATTCTCTGTAATAGTAAAAATAAAGAAATGGAAATAATATGTTGGGGTGGTTTGGAAAATAAAGTTTATAAAGGTACTATTCAGGGCTTACTGTTGATGAAAATAGTAAAACACATGAATATTTATTTCCCCTTATTTAATTTTACGGTATTACTGGATAGACCGTCGGACAAAAAGTTAGTCCAAAATGGGCGAATTGTAAATTTACAAGTCTAGATCATATCGTACGAGTTCAGCCTTACAAGTAGCTAATTTAATAATAAATTAACACTGAGAAATGTTATTTTTACACTTTCAATACCAACTGAAGTCAAAGTCGACGACATTGGAGTGTGCTTGACTGAGGTTTTATCAGTGACTGTACATCTGTTTCAACTGGACAACAAAAAAAATTTTCAATTTGTAAATTCAATTCATACGTTAAGATAATCTTATTATTATCAATAATTGCCCAAAAACTCAATATATGAATTTTCCAATGATTGCTATTAATTAATTGTTGAAAGAGGCGATATTCTTTATTACTTTTATTAATTTCTCGACAATTACTCAGTCGATTTATTTGAAACTTAGCATAAATAATTCCTAATTTGCCAAAAAGGCTTTGAATAATGATGAAAATAAAGGAGTAAAAAAAATGAAAAAAAAAGATATCGGTTCCTACCAACGATGCAAACTTCAACCCCATTTTCAGGATTGGACCAAAAAATCTTAAATAGATATTAATTCTTTTCATAACTTATATATTTAAGGTATTACTGGATAAATTTAAAAAATTCTTAATCAGAAATTGATTAAACCTAACCTCGACGTAACTCGACGAAAACGTCACGCAGGTGACTCGCGCGATGAAAGTGTCCGCCTCTCCGTTGGACTTCTCACAACACAAAAACAATCAATTTTTTTCGTGTTTTTCGACGAAAAACAAGAAAAAAATCGATTGTTATATAACACAAGAAAATTTGTTACATTTTCTCCACATGGAACCTAAGCTGTCAGTTTCTTGGCTCATCGAGTCGACACTGAGCCGACACCGATATATACAGGGTGGTCCAATAACTATTAGCACCTTGGATATCTTCGAAACTATAAGGTTCACAGATATATTTGCTGAAATGAAATTGTTCAGTACGAAAGGGGCCATCCGTTAGCGATAATAGTTTTTTTGCAGGTGGAGGTACTTCGGACATTTGAAGGTCAACTCCATATTTTTAAATGGATCGATATGTTTTTTTTGCTGTATCATGAAAGAGGAGCTTAAAACGAGTTTAACGACCTATAATATAAGGTCATTGAAGGTCATAGAAAGTACAAAAGGGCGATAATACTTACAGTTTCGGTAATAAATAAACTTATTACGTTTGTAGTAAGATAAACGACTTTCTGTACTTTCTATGACCTTCAATGACCTTATGTTATAAGTCGTTGATCAACGAAGGATTCTCTATCGTTCAAAGTCGCATATCTCGGCAAAAAAATGTTGTAGAGAGGGTAACAAAAAACGAAATTGAGGGAGAAGAACCAAGCTAAGTCGCCAATACACCCATTGAACTAAAAAACATTTTCCCGAGCCTGAGGACCCGTGAAAATGGAAAATAAATAGAAAATTTGTGGCTCTTGCTATTTCGTACGAACGCAAAATAACCGTGGGTTCAAAAAAAAATTTGCCCGAAGATATCGAAACTAGAGACTTGGAGCTTCAATTTGCTTTTTTTGCGATCCCGATACGACCATTTTTCACCAAGATACAGCGCTTCAAAGAACACGAAAAATATTTTTTTTCGGAATTTTTTTACATTGGTATATATCTATATATATGCGAGTGTTCGGCTGTGGTGTGTTTGGGTTTGTTTGGGTTTACCGCGTATTATTCAAAGTGCTGTATCTCTGCGAATAATGGTCGTATGGAGATCGCAAAAAAAGCATTCTGTAGCTTAAGGCCTCTAGTTTCTATATCCCGCGGAAAAATTGACAGTCTTAAGGGGGTGAGGTGGCTTTTTGTGTATCTCTGCGAAAAATGGTCGTATCGAGATGCAAAAAGAAGCATTTTGAAGCTTGAAGTCTCTAGTCTCGCGATCCATCGGCGAAAATTTTTACCCTTAAGGGGGTACAATTGTTTGGGGCGTATCTCTGCGAAAAATAGTCGTATCGGGATGCAAAAAAAAGCATTTTGAAGCTTGAAGTTTCTAGTTTCGAGATCTTTCGGCAAAAATTGTCACTCTTAAGGGGGTCGAAATCGTGTGTGGCGTATCTCAGCGAAAAATGGTCGTACAAAGATGCAAAAAAAAGCATTTTGAAGCTTAGAGTCTCTAGTTTCGAGATCTTTTGCCGAAAAAATTTCACTCTTGAGAGGGCGAAATTAGTCGTAAAAGTTTGCATGGCAAATGAGATTTCTTGCGTGTATCAAATTGAAACTTGGAACATAAGCACCTTCGAATGTGTAGAAGTGCACTGAGAAGGGATTTAAAGAAGAAAAAAAAAAACGAAAATTTTGTTTTTGAAAGTCTTCGTAATTTGTATTTTTTCTCGAATTCGAAAAATAGCCAATGCAACGTCGTGAACCAATTCGATGAAAAATTGGCCTTCTCATTTTTATGATGATGGTATGTTGTATAATTTGAAGTTGTCGTTAATGTTCGGGAAATTTTTTTTTACCAAAAATCAACGAGATGGACCCGTAGGAGATGTATTCGCGTTTTCAAAACGGCTCTTTAATTCCCTGCGCGATTATTCGTTGCTGAGATATCGATGATCAACGAAAAAAGGATTCTCTATCATTCAAAGTCGCATATCTCGGCAAAAAAATGTTGTAGAGAGAATAACAAAAAAGGAAATTGCGGGAGAAGAACCAAGCTAACTCGCCAATACACCCATTGAACTAGAAAACATTTTCCCGAGCCGGTGGACCCTTGAAAATGGAAAATAAATGGAAAATTTGTGTCTCTTGCTATTTCTCACGAACGCAAAATAACCGTAGGTTGAAAAAAAATTTTGTCCGATGATATCGAAACTAGAGACTCGGAGCTTCAATTTGCTTTTTTTGCGATCTCGATACGACCATTTTTCACCGAGATACAGCGCTTCAAAGAACACGAAAAATAATATTTTTTTTCGGAATTTTTTTACATTGGGGTATATCTATATATATATTTGCGAGTTTTTCGATCAGATTGGCGTGTTTGGGTTTGTATGGGTTTGTTTGGGTTTGCGCGTATTTTTCAAAGTGCTGTATCTCTGCGAATAATGGTCGTATCGAGATCGCAAAAAAAGCATTTTGTAGCTGCAGGCCTCTAGTTTCTATATCCCGTGGAAAAAATTGACATTCTTAAGGGGGTGAGGTGGTTTTGTGTGTATGTCTGCGAAGAATTTTCGTACCGAGGTGCAAAAAGTTTCTAGGCTCGCCGTTGTTCGGCAAAAATTTTTACTCTTAAGGAGGTGAAATTGTTTGGGGTGTATCTCTGCGAAAAATGGTCGTATCGAGATGAAAAAAAAAGCATTTTGAAGCTTGAAGTCTCTAGTTTCGAAATCTTTCGGCAAAAATTGTCCCTCTTAAGGGGGTCAAAATGGGGTTTGTTTGGGTTTGTTTGGGTTTAGCCCGTATTTTTCAAAGTGCCGTATCTCCGCGAATAATGGTCGTATCGAGATCGCAAAAAAAGCATTTTGAAGCTTAAGGACTCTAGTTTCTATATCCCGCGGAAAAATTGACAGTCTTAAGGGGGTGAGGTGGTTTTGTGTGTATGTCTGCGAAGAATTTTCGTACCGAGGTGCAAAAAGTTTCTAGGCTCGCCGTTGTTCGGCAAAAATTTTTACTCTTAAGGAGGTGAAATTGTTTGGGGTGTATCTCTGCGAAAAATGGTCGTATCGAGATGAAAAAAAAAGCATTTTGAAGCTTGAAGTCTCTAGTTTCGAAATCTTTCGGCAAAAATTGTCCCTCTTAAGGGGGTCAAAATGGGGTTTGTTTGGGTTTGTTTGGGTTTAGCCCGTATTTTTCAAAGTGCCGTATCTCCGCGAATAATGGTCGTATCGAGATCGCAAAAAAAGCATTTAGAAGCTTAAGGCCTCTAGTTTCTATACCCCGCGGAAAAAATTCACATTCTTAAGGGGGTGAGGTGGCTTTTTGTGTATCTCTGCGAAAAATGGTCGTATCGAGATGCGAAAAGAAGCATGTTGAAGCTTGAAGTCTCTAGTCTCGCGATCCATCGGCGAAAATTTTTACCCTTAAGGGGGTGCGATTGTTTGGGGCGTATTTCTGCGAAAAATGGTCGTATCGAGATGAAAAAAAAAGCATTTTGAAGCTTGAAGTTTCTAGTTTCGAGATCTTTCGGCAAAAATTGTCACTCTTAAGGGGGTCGAAATCGTGTGTGGTGTATCTCAGCGAAAAATGGTCGTACAAAGCTGCAAAAAAAAGCATTTTAAAGCTCAGAGTGTCTAGTTTCGAGATCTTTTGGCGAAAAAATTTCACTCTTGAGAGGGCGAAATTAGTCGTAAAAGTTTGCATGGCAAATGAGATTTCTTGCGTGTATCAAATTGAAACTTGGAACATAAGCACCTTCGAATGTGTAGAAGTGCACTGAGAAGGGATTTAAAGAAGAAAAAAAAAACGAAAATTTCGTTTTTGAAACTCTTCGTAATTTGTATATTTTCTCGAATTCGAAAAATAGCCAATGCAACGTCGTGAACAAATTCGATGAAAAATTGGCCTTCTCATTTTTATAATGATGGTATGTTGTACAATTTGAAGTTGTCGTTAATGTTCGGGAAATTTTTTTTTACCAAAAATCAACGAGATGCACCCGTAGGAGATGTATTCGAGTTTTCAAAACGGCTCTTTAATTCCCTGCGCGATTATTCGTTGCTGAGATATCGATGATCAACGAAAAAAGGATTCTCTATCATTCAAAGTCGCATATCTCGGCAAAAAAATGTTGTAGAGAGAATAACAAAAAAGGAAATTGCGGGAGAAGAACCAAGCTAACTCGCCAATACACCCATTGGACTAGAAAACATTTTCCCGAGCCGGTGGACCCTTGAAAATGGAAAATAAATGGAAAATTTGTGTCTCTTGCTATTTCTCACGAACGCAAAATAACCGTAGGTTGAAAAAAAATTTTGTCCGAAGATATCGAAACTAGAGACTCGGAGCTTCAATTTGCTTTTTTTGCGATCTCGATACGACCATTTTTCACCGAGATACAGCGCTTCAAAGAACACGAAAAATAATATTTTTTTTCGGAATTTTTTTACATTGGTGTATATCTATATATATGGGCGTGTTTGGGGCTGTTTGGGTTAGCGTTTGGGTTTGTTTGGGTTTGTTTGGGTTAGCGTTTGGGTTTGTTTGGGTTTGTTTGGGTTTGTTTGGGTGTGTTTGGGTTTAGACCGAATTTTTCAAAGTGCTGTATCTCCGCTAATAATGGTCGTATCGAGATCGCAAAAAAAGCATTTTGAAGCTTAAGGCCTCTAGTTTCTATACCCCGCGGAAAAAATTCACATTCTTAAGGGGGTGAGGTGGCTTTTTGTGTATCTCTGCGAAAAATGGTCGTATCGAGATGCGAAAAGAAGCATGTTGAAGCTTGAAGTCTCTAGTCTCGCGATCCATCGGCGAAAATTTTTACCCTTAAGGGGGTGCAATTGTTTGGGGCGTATTTCTGCGAAAAATGGTCGTATCGGGATGCAAAAAAAAGCATTTTGAAGCTTGAAGTTTCTAGTTTCGAGATCTTTCGGCAAAAATTGTCACTCTTAAGGGGGTCGAAATCGTGTGTGGCGTATCTCAGCGAAAAATGGTCGTACAAAGCTGCAAAAAAAAGCATTTTAAAGCTCAGAGTGTCTAGTTTCGAGATCTTTTGGCGAAAAAATTTCACTCTTGAGAGGGCGAAATTAGTCGTAAAAGTTTGCATGGCAAATGAGATTTCTTGCGTGTATCAAATTGAAACTTGGAACATAAGCACCTTCGAATGTGTAGAAGTGCACTGATAAGGGATTTAAAGAAGAAAAAAAAAAACGAAAATTTTGTTTTTGAAACTCTTCGTAATTTGTATTTTTTCTCGAATTCGAAAAATAGCCAATGCAACGTCGTGAACAAATTCGATGAAAAATTGGCCTTCTCATTTTTATGATGATGGTATGTTGTACAATTTGAAGTTGTCGTTAATGTTCGGGAAATTTTTTTTTACCAAAAATCAACGAAATGGACCCGTAGGAGATGTATTCGAGTTTTCAAAACGGCTCTTTAATTCCCTGCGCGATTATTCGTTGCTGAGATATCGATGATCAACGAAAAAAGGATTCTCTATCATTCAAAGTCGCATATCTCGGCAAAAAAATGTTGTAGAGAGAATAACAAAAAAGGAAATTGCGGGAGAAGAACCAAGCTAACTCGCCAATACACCCATTGAACTAGAAAACATTTTCCCGAGCCGGTGGACCCTTGAAAATGGAAAATAAATGGAAAATTTGTGTCTCTTGCTATTTCTCACGAACGCAAAATAACCGTAGGTTGAAAAAAAATGTTGTCCGAAGATATCGAAACTAGAGACTCGGAGCTTCAATTTGCTTTTTTTGCGATCTCGATACGACCATTTTTCACCGAGATACAGCGCTTCAAAGAACACGAAAAATAATATTTTTTTTCGGAATTTTTTTACATTGGTGTATATCTATATATATGGGCGTGTTTGGGGCTGTTTGGGTTAGCGTTTGGGTTTGTTTGGGTTTGTTTGGGTTAGCGTTTGGGTTTGTTTGGGTTTGTTTGGGTGTGTTAGGGTTTAGACCGAATTTTTCAAAGTGCTGTATCTCCGCTAATAATGGTCGTATCGAGATCGCAAAAAAAGCATTTTGAAGCTTAAGGCCTCTAGTTTCTACACCCCGCGGAAAAAAATCACATTCTTAAGGGGGTGAGGTGGCTTTTTGTGTATCTCTGCGAAAAATGGTCGTATCGAGATGCGAAAAGAAGCATGTTGAAGCTTGAAGTCTCTAGTCTCGCGATCCATCGGCGAAAATTTTTACCCTTAAGGGGGTGCAATTGTTTGGGGCGTATTTCTGCGAAAAATGGTCGTATCGGGATGCAAAAAAAAGCATTTTGAAGCTTGAAGTTTCTAGTTTCGAGATCTTTCGGCAAAAATTGTCACTCTTAAGGGGGTCGAAATCGTGTGTGGCGTATCTCAGCGAAAAATGGTCGTACAAAGCTGCAAAAAAAAGCATTTTAAAGCTCAGAGTGTCTAGTTTCGAGATCTTTTGGCGAAAAAATTTCACTCTTGAGAGGGCGAAATTAGTCGTAAAAGTTTGCATGGCAAATGAGATTTCTTGCGTGTATCAAATTGAAACTTGGAACATAAGCACCTTCGAATGTGTAGAAGTGCACTGATAAGGGATTTAAAGAAGAAAAAAAAAAACGAAAATTTTGTTTTTGAAACTCTTCGTAATTTGTATTTTTTCTCGAATTCGAAAAATAGCCAATGCAACGTCGTGAACAAATTCGATGAAAAATTGGCCTTCTCATTTTTATGATGATGGTATGTTGTACAATTTGAAGTTGTCGTTAATGTTCGGGAAATTTTTTTTTACCAAAAATCAACGAAATGGACCCGTAGGAGATGTATTCGAGTTTTCAAAACGGCTCTTTAATTCCCTGCGCGATTATTCGTTGCTGAGATATCGATGATCAACGAAAAAAGGATTCTCTATCATTCAAAGTCGCATATCTCGGCAAAAAAATGTTGTAGAGAGAATAACAAAAAAGGAAATTGCGGGAGAAGAACCAAGCTAACTCGCCAATACACCCATTGAACTAGAAAACATTTTCCCGAGCCGGTGGACCCTTGAAAATGGAAAATAAATGGAAAATTTGTGTCTCTTGCTATTTCTCACGAACGCAAAATAACCGTAGGTTGAAAAAAAATGTTGTCCGAAGATATCGAAACTAGAGACTCGGAGCTTCAATTTGCTTTTTTTGCGATCTCGATACGACCATTTTTCACCGAGATACAGCGCTTCAAAGAACACGAAAAATAATATTTTTTTTCGGAATTTTTTTACATTGGGGTATATCTATATATATATTTGCGAGTTTTTCGATCAGATTGGCGTGTTTGGGTTTGTATGGGTTTGTTTGGGTTTGCGCGTATTTTTCAAAGTGCTGTATCTCTGCGAATAATGGTCGTATCGAGATCGCAAAAAAAGCATTTTGTAGCTGCAGGCCTCTAGTTTCTATATCCCGTGGAAAAAATTGACATTCTTAAGGGGGTGAGGTGGTTTTGTGTGTATGTCTGCGAAGAATTTTCGTACCGAGGTGCAAAAAGTTTCTAGGCTCGCCGTTGTTCGGCAAAAATTTTTACTCTTAAGGAGGTGAAATTGTTTGGGGTGTATCTCTGCGAAAAATGGTCGTATCGAGATGAAAAAAAAAGCATTTTGAAGCTTGAAGTCTCTAGTTTCGAAATCTTTCGGCAAAAATTGTCCCTCTTAAGGGGGTCAAAATGGGGTTTGTTTGGGTTTGTTTGGGTTTAGCCCGTATTTTTCAAAGTGCCGTATCTCCGCGAATAATGGTCGTATCGAGATCGCAAAAAAAGCATTTTGAAGCTTAAGGACTCTAGTTTCTATATCCCGCGGAAAAATTGACAGTCTTAAGGGGGTGAGGTGGCTTTTTGTGTATCTCTGCGAAAAATGGTCGTATCGAGATGCAAAAAGAAGCATTTTGAAGCTTGAAGTCTCTAGTCTCGCGATCCATCGGCGATAATTTTTACCCTTAAGGGGGTGCAATTGTTTGGGGCGTATCTCTGCGAAAAATGGTCGTATCGGGATGCAAAAAAAAGCATTTTGAAGCTTGAAGTTTCTAGTTTCGAGATCTTTCGGCAAAAATTGTCACTCTTAAGGGGGTCGAAATCGTGTGTGGCGTATCTCAGCGAAAAATGGTCGTACAAAGATGCAAAAAAAAGCATTTTGAAGCTTAGAGTCTCTAGTTTTGAGATCTTTTGCCGAAAAAATTTCACTCTTGAGAGGGCGAAATTAGTCGTAAAAGTTTGCATGGCAAATGAGATTTCTTGCGTGTATCAAATTGAAACTTGGAACATAAGCACCTTCGAATGTGTAGAAGTGCACTGAGAAGGGATTTAAAGAAGAAAAAAAAAACGAAAATTTTGTTTTTGAAACTCTTCGTAATTTGTATTTTTTCTCGAATTCGAAAAATAGCCAATGCAACGTCGTGAACCAATTCGATGAAAAATTGGCCTTCTCATTTTTATGATGATGGTATGTTGTATAATTTGAAGTTGTCGTTAATGTTCGGGAAATTTTTTTTTACCAAAAATCAACGAGATGGACCCGTAGGAGATGTATTCGCGTTTTCAAAACGGCTCTTTAATTCGCTGCGCGATTATTCGTTGCTGAGATATCGATGATCAACGAAAAAAGGATTCTCTATCATTCAAAGTCGCATATCTCGGCAAAAAAATGTTGTAGAGAGAATAACAAAAAAGGAAATTGCGGGAGAAGAACCAAGCTAACTCGCCAATACACCCATTGAACTAGAAAACATTTTCCCGAGCCGGTGGACCCTTGAAAATGGAAAATAAATGGAAAATTTGTGTCTCTTGCTATTTCTCACGAACGCAAAATAACCGTAGGTTGAAAAAAAATTTTGTCCGAAGATATCGAAACTAGAGACTCGGAGCTTCAATTTGCTTTTTTTGCGATCTCGATACGACCATTTTTCACCGAGATACAGCGCTTCAAAGAACACGAAAAATAATATTTTTTTTCGGAATTTTTTTACATTGGTGTATATCTATATATATGGGCGTGTTTGGGGCTGTTTGGGTTAGCGTTTGGGTTTGTTTGGGTTTGTTTGGGTTAGCGTTTGGGTTTGTTTGGGTTTGTTTGGGTTTGTTTGGGTGTGTTTGGGTTTAGACCGAATTTTTCAAAGTGCTGTATCTCCGCTAATAATGGTCGTATCGAGATCGCAAAAAAAGCATTTAGAAGCTTAAGGCCTCTAGTTTCTATACCCCGCGGAAAAAATTCACATTCTTAAGGGGGTGAGGTGGCTTTTTGTGTATCTCTGCGAAAAATGGTCGTATCGAGATGCGAAAAGAAGCATGTTGAAGCTTGAAGTCTCTAGTCTCGCGATCCATCGGCGAAAATTTTTACCCTTAAGGGGGTGCG
Source organism: Ophion ventricosus (assembly GCA_963932345.1). NCBI lineage: Eukaryota > Metazoa > Arthropoda > Insecta > Hymenoptera > Ichneumonidae > Ophion > Ophion ventricosus. The sequence continues at coordinate 9,518,820 of OZ010718.1, forward strand.
ATTGTTTGGGGCGTATTTCTGCGAAAAATGGTCGTATCGGGATGCAAAAAAAAGCATTTTGAAGCTTGAAGTTTCTAGTTTCGAGATCTTTCGGCAAAAATTGTCACTCTTAAGGGGGTCGAAATCGTGTGTGGCGTATCTCAGCGAAAAATGGTCGTACAAAGCTGCAAAAAAAAGCATTTTAAAGCTCAGAGTGTCTAGTTTCGAGATCTTTTGGCGAAAAAATTTCACTCTTGAGAGGGCGAAATTAGTCGTAAAAGTTTGCATGGCAAATGAGATTTCTTGCGTGTATCAAATTGAAACTTGGAACATAAGCACCTTCGAATGTGTAGAAGTGCACTGAGAAGGGATTTAAAGAAGAAAAAAAAAACGAAAATTTTGTTTTTGAAACTCTTCGTAATTTGTATTTTTTCTCGAATTCGAAAAATAGCCAATGCAACGTCGTGAACAAATTCGATGAAAAATTGGCCTTCTCATTTTTATAATGATGGTATGTTGTACAATTTGAAGTTGTCGTTAATGTTCGGGAAATTTTTTTTTACCAAAAATCAACGAGATGGTCCCGTAGGAGATGTATTCGAGTTTTCAAAACGGCTCTTTAATTCCCTGCGCGATTATTCGTTGCTGAGATATCGATGATCAACGAAAAAAGGATTCTCTATCATTCAAAGTCGCATATCTCGGCAAAAAAATGTTGTAGAGAGAATAACAAAAAAGGAAATTGCGGGAGAAGAACCAAGCTAACTCGCCAATACACCCATTGAACTAGAAAACATTTTCCCGAGCCGGTGGACCCTTGAAAATGGAAAATAAATGGAAAATTTGTGTCTCTTGCTATTTCTCACGAACGCAAAATAACCGTAGGTTGAAAAAAAATTTTGTCCGAAGATATCGAAACTAGAGACTCGGAGCTTCAATTTGCTTTTTTTGCGATCTCGATACGACCATTTTTCACCGAGATACAGCGCTTCAAAGAACACGAAAAATAATATTTTTTTTCGGAATTTTTTTACATTGGTGTATATCTATATATATGGGCGTGTTTGGGGCTGTTTGGGTTAGCGTTTGGGTTTGTTTGGGTTTGTTTGGGTTAGCGTTTGGGTTTGTTTGGGTTTGTTTGGGTTTGTTTGGGTGTGTTTGGGTTTAGACCGAATTTTTCAAAGTGCTGTATCTCCGCTAATAATGGTCGTATCGAGATCGCAAAAAAAGCATTTTGAAGCTTAAGGCCTCTAGTTTCTATACCCCGCGGAAAAAATTCACATTCTTAAGGGGGTGAGGTGGCTTTTTGTGTATCTCTGCGAAAAATGGTCGTATCGAGATGCGAAAAGAAGCATGTTGAAGCTTGAAGTCTCTAGTCTCGCGATCCATCGGCGAAAATTTTTACCCTTAAGGGGGTGCAATTGTTTGGGGCGTATTTCTGCGAAAAATGGTCGTATCGGGATGCAAAAAAAAGCATTTTGAAGCTTGAAGTTTCTAGTTTCGAGATCTTTCGGCAAAAATTGTCACTCTTAAGGGGGTCGAAATCGTGTGTGGCGTATCTCAGCGAAAAATGGTCGTACAAAGCTGCAAAAAAAAGCATTTTAAAGCTCAGAGTGTCTAGTTTCGAGATCTTTTGGCGAAAAAATTTCACTCTTGAGAGGGCGAAATTAGTCGTAAAAGTTTGCATGGCAAATGTGATTTCTTGCGTGTATCAAATTGAAACTTGGAACATAAGCACCTTCGAATGTGTAGAAGTGCACTGATAAGGGATTTAAAGAAGAAAAAAAAAAACGAAAATTTTGTTTTTGAAACTCTTCGTAATTTGTATTTTTTCTCGAATACGAAAAATAGCCAATGCAACGTCGTGAACAAATTCGATGAAAAATTGGCCTTCTCATTTTTATAATGATGGTATGTTGTACAATTTGAAGTTGTCGTTAATGTTCCGGAAATTTTTTTTTACCAAAAATCAACGAGATGGACTCGTAGGAGATGTATTTGAGTTTTCAAAACGGCACTTTAATTCCCTGCGCGATTATTCGTTGCTGAGATATCGATGATCAACGAAAAAAGGATTCTCTATCATTCAAAGTCGCATATCTCGGCAAAAAAATGTTGTAGAGAGAATAACAAAAAAGGAAATTGCGGGAGAAGAACCAAGCTAACTCGCCAATACACCCATTGAACTAGAAAACATTTTCCCGAGCCGGTGGACCCTTGAAAATGGAAAATAAATGGAAAATTTGTGTCTCTTGCTATTTCTCACGAACGCAAAATAACCGTAGGTTGAAAAAAAATTTTGTCCGATGATATCGAAACTAGAGACTCGGAGCTTCAATTTGCATTTTTTGCGATCTCGATACGACCATTTTTCACCGAGATACAGCGCTTCAAAGAACACGAAAAATAATATTTTTTTTCGGAATTTTTTTACATTGGGGTATATCTATATATATATTTGCGAGTTTTTCGATCAGATTGGCGTGTTTGGGTTTGTATGGGTTTGTTTGGGTTTGCGCGTATTTTTCAAAGTGCTGTATCTCTGCGAATAATGGTCGTATCGAGATCGCAAAAAAAGCATTTTGTAGCTGCAGGCCTCTAGTTTCTATATCCCGTGGAAAAAATTGACATTCTTAAGGGGGTGAGGTGGTTTTGTGTGTATGTCTGCGAAGAATTTTCGTACCGAGGTGCAAAAAGTTTCTAGGCTCGCCGTTGTTCGGCAAAAATTTTTACTCTTAAGGAGGTGAAATTGTTTGGGGTGTATCTCTGCGAAAAATGGTCTTATCGAGATGAAAAAAAAAGCATTTTGAAGCTTGAAGTCTCTAGTTTCGAAATCTTTCGGCAAAAATTGTCCCTCTTAAGGGGGTCAAAATGGGGTTTGTTTGGGTTTGTTTGGGTTTAGCCCGTATTTTTCAAAGTGCCGTATCTCCGCGAATAATGGTCGTATCGAGATCGCAAAAAAAGCATTTTGAAGCTTAAGGACTCTAGTTTCTATATCCCGCGGAAAAATTGACAGTCTTAAGGGGGTGAGGTGGCTTTTTGTGTATCTCTGCGAAAAATGGTCGTATCGAGATGCAAAAAGAAGCATTTTGAAGCTTGAAGTCTCTAGTCTCGCGATCCATCGGCGATAATTTTTACCCTTAAGGGGGTGCAATTGTTTGGGGCGTATCTCTGCGAAAAATGGTCGTATCGGGATGCAAAAAAAAGCATTTTGAAGCTTGAAGTTTCTAGTTTCGAGATCTTTCGGCAAAAATTGTCACTCTCAAGGGGGTCGAAATCGTGTGTGGCGTATCTCAGCGAAAAATGGTCGTACAAAGATGCAAAAAAAAGCATTTTGAAGCTTAGAGTCTCTAGTTTCGAGATCTTTTGCCGAAAAAATTTCACCCTTGAGAGGGCGAAATTAGTCGTAAAAGTTTGCATGGCAAATGAGATTTCTTGCGTGTATCAAATTGAAACTTGGAACATAAGCACCTTCGAATGTGTAGAAGTGCACTGAGAAGGGATTTAAAGAAGAAAAAAAAAACGAAAATTTTGTTTTTGAAACTCTTCGTAATTTGTATTTTTTCTCGAATTCGAAAAATAGCCAATGCAACGTCGTGAACAAATTCGATGAAAAATTGGCCTTCTCATTTTTATGATGATGGTATGTTGTACAATTTGAAGTTGTCGTTAATGTTCGGGAAATTTTTTTTTACCAAAAATCAACGAAATGGACCCGTAGGAGATGTATTCGAGTTTTCAAAACGGCTCTTTAATTCCCTGCGCGATTATTCGTTGCTGAGATATCGATGATCAACGAAAAAAGGATTCTCTATCATTCAAAGTCGCATATCTCGGCAAAAAAATGTTGTAGAGAGAATAACAAAAAAGGAAATTGCGGGAGAAGAACCAAGCTAACTCGCCAATACACCCATTGAACTAGAAAACATTTTCCCGAGCCGGTGGACCCTTGAAAATGGAAAATAAATGGAAAATTTGTGTCTCTTGCTATTTCTCACGAACGCAAAATAACCGTAGGTTGAAAAAAAATGTTGTCCGAAGATATCGAAACTAGAGACTCGGAGCTTCAATTTGCTTTTTTTGCGATCTCGATACGACCATTTTTCACCGAGATACAGCGCTTCAAAGAACACGAAAAAAAATATTTTTTTTCGGAATTTTTTTACATTGGGGTATATCTATATATATATTTGCGAGCTTTTCGATCAGATTGGCGTGTTTGGGTTTGTATGGGTTTGTTTGGGTTTGCGCGTATTTTTCAAAGTGCTGTATCTCTGCGAATAATGGTCGTATCGAGATCGCAAAAAAAGCATTTTGTAGCTGCAGGCCTCTAGTTTCTATATCCCGTGGAAAAAATTGACATTCTTAAGGGGGTGAGGTGGTTTTGTGTGTATGTCTGCGAAGAATTTTCGTACCGAGGTGCAAAAAGTTTCTAGGCTCGCCGTTGTTCGGCAAAAATTTTTACTCTTAAGGAGGTGAAATTGTTTGGGGTGTATCTCTGCGAAAAATGGTCGTATCGAGATGAAAAAAAAAGCATTTTGAAGCTTGAAGTCTCTAGTTTCGAAATCTTTCGGCAAAAATTGTCCCTCTTAAGGGGGTCAAAATGGGGTTTGTTTGGGTTTGTTTGGGTTTAGCCCGTATTTTTCAAAGTGCCGTATCTCCGCGAATAATGGTCGTATCGAGATCGCAAAAAAAGCATTTTGAAGCTTAAGGACTCTAGTTTCTATATCCCGCGGAAAAATTGACAGTCTTAAGGGGGTGAGGTGGCTTTTTGTGTATCTCTGCGAAAAATGGTCGTATCGAGATGCAAAAAGAAGCATTTTGAAGCTTGAAGTCTCTAGTCTCGCGATCCATCGGCGATAATTTTTACCCTTAAGGGGGTGCAATTGTTTGGGGCGTATCTCTGCGAAAAATGGTCGTATCGGGATGCAAAAAAAAGCATTTTGAAGCTTGAAGTTTCTAGTTTCGAGATCTTTCGGCAAAAATTGTCACTCTTAAGGGGGTCGAAATCGTGTGTGGCGTATCTCAGCGAAAAATGGTCGTACAAAGATGCAAAAAAAAGCATTTTGAAGCTTAGAGTCTCTAGTTTTGAGATCTTTTGCCGAAAAAATTTCACTCTTGAGAGGGCGAAATTAGTCGTAAAAGTTTGCATGGCAAATGAGATTTCTTGCGTGTATCAAATTGAAACTTGGAACATAAGCACCTTCGAATGTGTAGAAGTGCACTGAGAAGGGATTTAAAGAAGAAAAAAAAAACGAAAATTTTGTTTTTGAAACTCTTCGTAATTTGTATTTTTTCTCGAATTCGAAAAATAGCCAATGCAACGTCGTGAACAAATTCGATGAAAAATTGGCCTTCTCATTTTTATAATGATGGTATGTTGTACAATTTGAAGTTGTCGTTAATGTTCGGGAAATTTTTTTTTACCAAAAATCAACGAGATGGTCCCGTAGGAGATGTATTCGAGTTTTCAAAACGGCTCTTTAATTCCCTGCGCGATTATTCGTTGCTGAGATATCGATGATCAACGAAAAAAGGATTCTCTATCATTCAAAGTCGCATATCTCGGCAAAAAAATGTTGTAGAGAGAATAACAAAAAAGGAAATTGCGGGAGAAGAACCAAGCTAACTCGCCAATACACCCATTGAACTAGAAAACATTTTCCCGAGCCGGTGGACCCTTGAAAATGGAAAATAAATGGAAAATTTGTGTCTCTTGCTATTTCTCACGAACGCAAAATAACCGTAGGTTGAAAAAAAATTTTGTCCGAAGATATCGAAACTAGAGACTCGGAGCTTCAATTTGCTTTTTTTGCGATCTCGATACGACCATTTTTCACCGAGATACAGCGCTTCAAAGAACACGAAAAATAATATTTTTTTTCGGAATTTTTTTACATTGGTGTATATCTATATATATGGGCGTGTTTGGGGCTGTTTGGGTTAGCGTTTGGGTTTGTTTGGGTTTGTTTGGGTTAGCGTTTGGGTTTGTTTGGGTTTGTTTGGGTTTGTTTGGGTGTGTTTGGGTTTAGACCGAATTTTTCAAAGTGCTGTATCTCCGCTAATAATGGTCGTATCGAGATCGCAAAAAAAGCATTTTGAAGCTTAAGGCCTCTAGTTTCTATACCCCGCGGAAAAAATTCACATTCTTAAGGGGGTGAGGTGGCTTTTTGTGTATCTCTGCGAAAAATGGTCGTATCGAGATGCGAAAAGAAGCATGTTGAAGCTTGAAGTCTCTAGTCTCGCGATCCATCGGCGAAAATTTTTACCCTTAAGGGGGTGCAATTGTTTGGGGCGTATTTCTGCGAAAAATGGTCGTATCGGGATGCAAAAAAAAGCATTTTGAAGCTTGAAGTTTCTAGTTTCGAGATCTTTCGGCAAAAATTGTCACTCTTAAGGGGGTCGAAATCGTGTGTGGCGTATCTCAGCGAAAAATGGTCGTACAAAGCTGCAAAAAAAGCATTTTAAAGCTCAGAGTGTCTAGTTTCGAGATCTTTTGGCGAAAAAATTTCACTCTTGAGAGGGCGAAATTAGTCGTAAAAGTTTGCATGGCAAATGTGATTTCTTGCGTGTATCAAATTGAAACTTGGAACATAAGCACCTTCGAATGTGTAGAAGTGCACTGATAAGGGATTTAAAGAAGAAAAAAAAAAACGAAAATTTTGTTTTTGAAACTCTTCGTAATTTGTATTTTTTCTCGAATACGAAAAATAGCCAATGCAACGTCGTGAACAAATTCGATGAAAAATTGGCCTTCTCATTTTTATAATGATGGTATGTTGTACAATTTGAAGTTGTCGTTAATGTTCCGGAAATTTTTTTTTACCAAAAATCAACGAGATGGACTCGTAGGAGATGTATTTGAGTTTTCAAAACGGCACTTTAATTCCCTGCGCGATTATTCGTTGCTGAGATATCGATGATCAACGAAAAAAGGATTCTCTATCATTCAAAGTCGCATATCTCGGCAAAAAAATGTTGTAGAGAGAATAACAAAAAAGGAAATTGCGGGAGAAGAACCAAGCTAACTCGCCAATACACCCATTGAACTAGAAAACATTTTCCCGAGCCGGTGGACCCTTGAAAATGGAAAATAAATGGAAAATTTGTGTCTCTTGCTATTTCTCACGAACGCAAAATAACCGTAGGTTGAAAAAAAATGTTGTCCGAAGATATCGAAACTAGAGACTCGGAGCTTCAATTTGCTTTTTTTGCGATCTCGATACGACCATTTTTCACCGAGATACAGCGCTTCAAAGAACACGAAAAAAAATATTTTTTTTCGGAATTTTTTTACATTGGGGTATATCTATATATATATTTGCGAGTTTTTCGATCAGATTGGCGTGTTTGGGTTTGTATGGGTTTGTTTGGGTTTGCGCGTATTTTTCAAAGTGCTGTATCTCTGCGAATAATGGTCGTATCGAGATCGCAAAAAAAGCATTTTGTAGCTGCAGGCCTCTAGTTTCTATATCCCGTGGAAAAAATTGACATTCTTAAGGGGGTGAGGTGGTTTTGTGTGTATGTCTGCGAAGAATTTTCGTACCGAGGTGCAAAAAGTTTCTAGGCTCGCCGTTGTTCGGCAAAAATTTTTACTCTTAAGGAGGTGAAATTGTTTGGGGTGTATCTCTGCGAAAAATGGTCGTATCGAGATGAAAAAAAAAGCATTTTGAAGCTTGAAGTCTCTAGTTTCGAAATCTTTCGGCAAAAATTGTCCCTCTTAAGGGGGTCAAAATGGGGTTTGTTTGGGTTTGTTTGGGTTTAGCCCGTATTTTTCAAAGTGCCGTATCTCCGCGAATAATGGTCGTATCGAGATCGCAAAAAAAGCATTTTGAAGCTTAAGGACTCTAGTTTCTATATCCCGCGGAAAAATTGACAGTCTTAAGGGGGTGAGGTGGCTTTTTGTGTATCTCTGCGAAAAATGGTCGTATCGAGATGCAAAAAGAAGCATTTTGAAGCTTGAAGTCTCTAGTCTCGCGATCCATCGGCGATAATTTTTACCCTTAAGGGGGTGCAATTGTTTGGGGCGTATCTCTGCGAAAAATGGTCGTATCGGGATGCAAAAAAAAGCATTTTGAAGCTTGAAGTTTCTAGTTTCGAGATCTTTCGGCAAAAATTGTCACTCTTAAGGGGGTCGAAATCGTGTGTGGCGTATCTCAGCGAAAAATGGTCGTACAAAGATGCAAAAAAAAGCATTTTGAAGCTTAGAGTCTCTAGTTTTGAGATCTTTTGCCGAAAAAATTTCACTCTTGAGAGGGCGAAATTAGTCGTAAAAGTTTGCATGGCAAATGAGATTTCTTGCGTGTATCAAATTGAAACTTGGAACATAAGCACCTTCGAATGTGTAGAAGTGCACTGAGAAGGGATTTAAAGAAGAAAAAAAAAACGAAAATTTTGTTTTTGAAACTCTTCGTAATTTGTATTTTTTCTCGAATTCGAAAAATAGCCAATGCAACGTCGTGAACCAATTCGATGAAAAATTGGCCTTCTCATTTTTATGATGATGGTATGTTGTATAATTTGAAGTTGTCGTTAATGTTCGGGAAATTTTTTTTTACCAAAAATCAACGAGATGGACCCGTAGGAGATGTATTCGCGTTTTCAAAACGGCTCTTTAATTCGCTGCGCGATTATTCGTTGCTGAGATATCGATGATCAACGAAAAAAGGATTCTCTATCATTCAAAGTCGCATATCTCGGCAAAAAAATGTTGTAGAGAGAATAACAAAAAAGGAAATTGCGGGAGAAGAACCAAGCTAACTCGCCAATACACCCATTGAACTAGAAAACATTTTCCCGAGCCGGTGGACCCTTGAAAATGGAAAATAAATGGAAAATTTGTGTCTCTTGCTATTTCTCACGAACGCAAAATAACCGTAGGTTGAAAAAAAATTTTGTCCGAAGATATCGAAACTAGAGACTCGGAGCTTCAATTTGCTTTTTTTGCGATCTCGATACGACCATTTTTCACCGAGATACAGCGCTTCAAAGAACACGAAAAATAATATTTTTTTTCGGAATTTTTTTACATTGGTGTATATCTATATATATGGGCGTGTTTGGGGCTGTTTGGGTTAGCGTTTGGGTTTGTTTGGGTTTGTTTGGGTTAGCGTTTGGGTTTGTTTGGGTTTGTTTGGGTGTGTTTGGGTTTAGACCGAATTTTTCAAAGTGCTGTATCTCCGCTAATAATGGTCGTATCGAGATCGCAAAAAAAGCATTTAGAAGCTTAAGGCCTCTAGTTTCTATACCCCGCGGAAAAAATTCACATTCTTAAGGGGGTGAGGTGGCTTTTTGTGTATCTCTGCGAAAAATGGTCGTATCGAGATGCGAAAAGAAGCATGTTGAAGCTTGAAGTCTCTAGTCTCGCGATCCATCGGCGAAAATTTTTACCCTTAAGGGGGTGCGATTGTTTGGGGCGTATTTCTGCGAAAAATGGTCGTATCGGGATGCAAAAAAAAGCATTTTGAAGCTTGAAGTTTCTAGTTTCGAGATCTTTCGGCAAAAATTGTCACTCTTAAGGGGGTCGAAATCGTGTGTGGCGTATCTCAGCGAAAAATGGTCGTACAAAGCTGCAAAAAAAAGCATTTTAAAGCTCAGAGTGTCTAGTTTCGAGATCTTTTGGCGAAAAAATTTCACTCTTGAGAGGGCGAAATTAGTCGTAAAAGTTTGCATGGCAAATGAGATTTCTTGCGTGTATCAAATTGAAACTTGGAACATAAGCACCTTCGAATGTGTAGAAGTGCACTGAGAAGGGATTTAAAGAAGAAAAAAAAAACGAAAATTTTGTTTTTGAAACTCTTCGTAATTTGTATTTTTTCTCGAATTCGAAAAATAGCCAATGCAACGTCGTGAACAAATTCGATGAAAAATTGGCCTTCTCATTTTTATAATGATGGTATGTTGTACAATTTGAAGTTGTCGTTAATGTTCGGGAAATTTTTTTTTACCAAAAATCAACGAGATGGTCCCGTAGGAGATGTATTCGAGTTTTCAAAACGGCTCTTTAATTCCCTGCGCGATTATTCGTTGCTGAGATATCGATGATCAACGAAAAAAGGATTCTCTATCATTCAAAGTCGCATATCTCGGCAAAAAAATGTTGTAGAGAGAATAACAAAAAAGGAAATTGCGGGAGAAGAACCAAGCTAACTCGCCAATACACCCATTGAACTAGAAAACATTTTCCCGAGCCGGTGGACCCTTGAAAATGGAAAATAAATGGAAAATTTGTGTCTCTTGCTATTTCTCACGAACGCAAAATAACCGTAGGTTGAAAAAAAATTTTGTCCGAAGATATCGAAACTAGAGACTCGGAGCTTCAATTTGCTTTTTTTGCGATCTCGATACGACCATTTTTCACCGAGATACAGCGCTTCAAAGAACACGAAAAATAATATTTTTTTTCGGAATTTTTTTACATTGGTGTATATCTATATATATGGGCGTGTTTGGGGCTGTTTGGGTTAGCGTTTGGGTTTGTTTGGGTTTGTTTGGGTTAGCGTTTGGGTTTGTTTGGGTTTGTTTGGGTGTGTTTGGGTTTAGACCGAATTTTTCAAAGTGCTGTATCTCCGCTAATAATGGTCGTATCGAGATCGCAAAAAAAGCATTTAGAAGCTTAAGGCCTCTAGTTTCTATACCCCGCGGAAAAAATTCACATTCTTAAGGGGGTGAGGTGGCTTTTTGTGTATCTCTGCGAAAAATGGTCGTATCGAGATGCGAAAAGAAGCATGTTGAAGCTTGAAGTCTCTAGCCTCGCGATCCATCGGCGAAAATTTTTACCCTTAAGGGGGTGCGATTGTTTGGGGCGTATTTCTGCGAAAAATGGTCGTATCGGGATGCAAAAAAAAGCATTTTGAAGCTTGAAGTTTCTAGTTTCGAGATCTTTCGGCAAAAATTGTCACTCTTAAGGGGGTCGAAATCGTGTGTGGCGTATCTCAGCGAAAAATGGTCGTACAAAGCTGCAAAAAAAAGCATTTTAAAGCTCAGAGTGTCTAGTTTCGAGATCTTTTGGCGAAAAAATTTCACTCTTGAGAGGGCGAAATTAGTCGTAAAAGTTTGCATGGCAAATGAGATTTCTTGCGTGTATCAAATTGAAACTTGGAACATAAGCACCTTCGAATGTGTAGAAGTGCACTGAGAAGGGATTTAAAGAAGAAAAAAAAAACGAAAATTTTGTTTTTGAAACTCTTCGTAATTTGTATTTTTTCTCGAATTCGAAAAATAGCCAATGCAACGTCGTGAACAAATTCGATGAAAAATTGGCCTTCTCATTTTTATAATGATGGTATGTTGTACAATTTGAAGTTGTCGTTAATGTTCGGGAAATTTTTTTTTACCAAAAATCAACGAGATGGTCCCGTAGGAGATGTATTCGAGTTTTCAAAACGGCTCTTTAATTCCCTGCGCGATTATTCGTTGCTGAGATATCGATGATCAACGAAAAAAGGATTCTCTATCATTCAAAGTCGCATATCTCGGCAAAAAAATGTTGTAGAGAGAATAACAAAAAAGGAAATTGCGGGAGAAGAACCAAGCTAACTCGCCAATACACCCATTGAACTAGAAAACATTTTCCCGAGCCGGTGGACCCTTGAAAATGGAAAATAAATGGAAAATTTGTGTCTCTTGCTATTTCTCACGAACGCAAAATAACCGTAGGTTGAAAAAAAATTTTGTCCGAAGATATCGAAACTAGAGACTCGGAGCTTCAATTTGCTTTTTTTGCGATCTCGATACGACCATTTTTCACCGAGATACAGCGCTTCAAAGAACACGAAAAATAATATTTTTTTTCGGAATTTTTTTACATTGGTGTATATCTATATATATGGGCGTGTTTGGGGCTGTTTGGGTTAGCGTTTGGGTTTGTTTGGGTTTGTTTGGGTTAGCGTTTGGGTTTGTTTGGGTTTGTTTGGGTTTGTTTGGGTGTGTTTGGGTTTAGACCGAATTTTTCAAAGTGCTGTATCTCCGCTAATAATGGTCGTATCGAGATCGCAAAAAAAGCATTTTGAAGCTTAAGGCCTCTAGTTTCTATACCCCGCGGAAAAAATTCACATTCTTAAGGGGGTGAGGTGGCTTTTTGTGTATCTCTGCGAAAAATGGTCGTATCGAGATGCGAAAAGAAGCATGTTGAAGCTTGAAGTCTCTAGTCTCGCGATCCATCGGCGAAAATTTTTACCCTTAAGGGGGTGCAATTGTTTGGGGCGTATTTCTGCGAAAAATGGTCGTATCGGGATGCAAAAAAAAGCATTTTGAAGCTTGAAGTTTCTAGTTTCGAGATCTTTCGGCAAAAATTGTCACTCTTAAGGGGGTCGAAATCGTGTGTGGCGTATCTCAGCGAAAAATGGTCGTACAAAGCTGCAAAAAAAAGCATTTTAAAGCTCAGAGTGTCTAGTTTCGAGATCTTTTGGCGAAAAAATTTCACTCTTGAGAGGGCGAAATTAGTCGTAAAAGTTTGCATGGCAAATGTGATTTCTTGCGTGTATCAAATTGAAACTTGGAACATAAGCACCTTCGAATGTGTAGAAGTGCACTGATAAGGGATTTAAAGAAGAAAAAAAAAAACGAAAATTTTGTTTTTGAAACTCTTCGTAATTTGTATTTTTTCTCGAATACGAAAAATAGCCAATGCAACGTCGTGAACAAATTCGATGAAAAATTGGCCTTCTCATTTTTATAATGATGGTATGTTGTACAATTTGAAGTTGTCGTTAATGTTCCGGAAATTTTTTTTTACCAAAAATCAACGAGATGGACTCGTAGGAGATGTATTTGAGTTTTCAAAACGGCACTTTAATTCCCTGCGCGATTATTCGTTGCTGAGATATCGATGATCAACGAAAAAAGGATTCTCTATCATTCAAAGTCGCATATCTCGGCAAAAAAATGTTGTAGAGAGAATAACAAAAAAGGAAATTGCGGGAGAAGAACCAAGCTAACTCGCCAATACACCCATTGAACTAGAAAACATTTTCCCGAGCCGGTGGACCCTTGAAAATGGAAAATAAATGGAAAATTTGTGTCTCTTGCTATTTCTCACGAACGCAAAATAACCGTAGGTTGAAAAAAAATGTTGTCCGAAGATATCGAAACTAGAGACTCGGAGCTTCAATTTGCTTTTTTTGCGATCTCGATACGACCATTTTTCACCGAGATACAGCGCTTCAAAGAACACGAAAAAAAATATTTTTTTTCGGAATTTTTTTACATTGGGGTATATCTATATATATATTTGCGAGTTTTTCGATCAGATTGGCGTGTTTGGGTTTGTATGGGTTTGTTTGGGTTTGCGCGTATTTTTCAAAGTGCTGTATCTCTGCGAATAATGGTCGTATCGAGATCGCAAAAAAAGCATTTTGTAGCTGCAGGCCTCTAGTTTCTATATCCCGTGGAAAAAATTGACATTCTTAAGGGGGTGAGGTGGTTTTGTGTGTATGTCTGCGAAGAATTTTCGTACCGAGGTGCAAAAAGTTTCTAGGCTCGCCGTTGTTCGGCAAAAATTTTTACTCTTAAGGAGGTGAAATTGTTTGGGGTGTATCTCTGCGAAAAATGGTCGTATCGAGATGAAAAAAAAAGCATTTTGAAGCTTGAAGTCTCTAGTTTCGAAATCTTTCGGCAAAAATTGTCCCTCTTAAGGGGGTCAAAATGGGGTTTGTTTGGGTTTGTTTGGGTTTAGCCCGTATTTTTCAAAGTGCCGTATCTCCGCGAATAATGGTCGTATCGAGATCGCAAAAAAAGCATTTTGAAGCTTAAGGACTCTAGTTTCTATATCCCGCGGAAAAATTGACAGTCTTAAGGGGGTGAGGTGGCTTTTTGTGTATCTCTGCGAAAAATGGTCGTATCGAGATGCAAAAAGAAGCATTTTGAAGCTTGAAGTCTCTAGTCTCGCGATCCATCGGCGATAATTTTTACCCTTAAGGGGGTGCAATTGTTTGGGGCGTATCTCTGCGAAAAATGGTCGTATCGGGATGCAAAAAAAAGCATTTTGAAGCTTGAAGTTTCTAGTTTCGAGATCTTTCGGCAAAAATTGTCACTCTTAAGGGGGTCGAAATCGTGTGTGGCGTATCTCAGCGAAAAATGGTCGTACAAAGATGCAAAAAAAAGCATTTTGAAGCTTAGAGTCTCTAGTTTTGAGATCTTTTGCCGAAAAAATTTCACTCTTGAGAGGGCGAAATTAGTCGTAAAAGTTTGCATGGCAAATGAGATTTCTTGCGTGTATCAAATTGAAACTTGGAACATAAGCACCTTCGAATGTGTAGAAGTGCACTGAGAAGGGATTTAAAGAAGAAAAAAAAAACGAAAATTTTGTTTTTGAAACTCTTCGTAATTTGTATTTTTTCTCGAATTCGAAAAATAGCCAATGCAACGTCGTGAACCAATTCGATGAAAAATTGGCCTTCTCATTTTTATGATGATGGTATGTTGTATAATTTGAAGTTGTCGTTAATGTTCGGGAAATTTTTTTTTACCAAAAATCAACGAGATGGACCCGTAGGAGATGTATTCGCGTTTTCAAAACGGCTCTTTAATTCGCTGCGCGATTATTCGTTGCTGAGATATCGATGATCAACGAAAAAAGGATTCTCTATCATTCAAAGTCGCATATCTCGGCAAAAAAATGTTGTAGAGAGAATAACAAAAAAGGAAATTGCGGGAGAAGAACCAAGCTAACTCGCCAATACACCCATTGAACTAGAAAACATTTTCCCGAGCCGGTGGACCCTTGAAAATGGAAAATAAATGGAAAATTTGTGTCTCTTGCTATTTCTCACGAACGCAAAATAACCGTAGGTTGAAAAAAAATTTTGTCCGAAGATATCGAAACTAGAGACTCGGAGCTTCAATTTGCTTTTTTTGCGATCTCGATACGACCATTTTTCACCGAGATACAGCGCTTCAAAGAACACGAAAAATAATATTTTTTTTCGGAATTTTTTTACATTGGTGTATATCTATATATATGGGCGTGTTTGGGGCTGTTTGGGTTAGCGTTTGGGTTTGTTTGGGTTTGTTGGGGTTAGCGTTTGGGTTTGATTGGGTTTGTTTGGGTTTGTTTGGGTGTGTTTGGGTTTAGACCGAATTTTTCAAAGTGCTGTATCTCCGCTAATAATGGTCGTATCGAGATCGCAAAAAAAGCATTTAGAAGCTTAAGGCCTCTAGTTTCTATACCCCGCGGAAAAAATTCACATTCTTAAGGGGGTGAGGTGGCTTTTTGTGTATCTCTGCGAAAAATGGTCGTATCGAGATGCGAAAAGAAGCATGTTGAAGCTTGAAGTCTCTAGTCTCGCGATCCATCGGCGAAAATTTTTACCCTTAAGGGGGTGCGATTGTTTGGGGCGTATTTCTGCGAAAAATGGTCGTATCGGGATGCAAAAAAAGCATTTTGAAGCTTGAAGTTTCTAGTTTCGAGATCTTTCGGCAAAAATTGTCACTCTTAAGGGGGTCGAAATCGTGTGTGGCGTATCTCAGCGAAAAATGGTCGTACAAAGCTGCAAAAAAAAGCATTTTAAAGCTCAGAGTGTCTAGTTTCGAGATCTTTTGGCGAAAAAATTTCACTCTTGAGAGGGCGAAATTAGTCGTAAAAGTTTGCATGGCAAATGAGATTTCTTGCGTGTATCAAATTGAAACTTGGAACATAAGCACCTTCGAATGTGTAGAAGTGCACTGAGAAGGGATTTAAAGAAGAAAAAAAAAACGAAAATTTTGTTTTTGAAACTCTTCGTAATTTGTATTTTTTCTCGAATTCGAAAAATAGCCAATGCAACGTCGTGAACAAATTCGATGAAAAATTGGCCTTCTCATTTTTATAATGATGGTATGTTGTACAATTTGAAGTTGTCGTTAATGTTCGGGAAATTTTTTTTTACCAAAAATCAACGAGATGGTCCCGTAGGAGATGTATTCGAGTTTTCAAAACGGCTCTTTAATTCCCTGCGCGATTATTCGTTGCTGAGATATCGATGATCAACGAAAAAAGGATTCTCTATCATTCAAAGTCGCATATCTCGGCAAAAAAATGTTGTAGAGAGAATAACAAAAAAGGAAATTGCGGGAGAAGAACCAAGCTAACTCGCCAATACACCCATTGAACTAGAAAACATTTTCCCGAGCCGGTGGACCCTTGAAAATGGAAAATAAATGGAAAATTTGTGTCTCTTGCTATTTCTCACGAACGCAAAATAACCGTAGGTCGAAAAAAAATTTTGTCCGAAGATATCGAAACTAGAGACTCGGAGCTTCAATTTGCTTTTTTTGCGATCTCGATACGACCATTTTTCACCGAGATACAGCGCTTCAAAGAACACGAAAAATAATATTTTTTTTCGGAATTTTTTTACATTGGTGTATATCTATATATATGGGCGTGTTTGGGGCTGTTTGGGTTAGCGTTTGGGTTTGTTTGGGTTTGTTTGGGTTAGCGTTTGGGTTTGTTTGGGTTTGTTTGGGTGTGTTTGGGTTTAGACCGAATTTTTCAAAGTGCTGTATCTCCGCTAATAATGGTCGTATCGAGATCGCAAAAAAAGCATTTTGAAGCTTAAGGCCTCTAGTTTCTATACCCCGCGGAAAAAATTCACATTCTTAAGGGGGTGAGGTGGCTTTTTGTGTATCTCTGCGAAAAATGGTCGTATCGAGATGCGAAAAGAAGCATGTTGAAGCTTGAAGTCTCTAGCCTCGCGATCCATCGGCGAAAATTTTTACCCTTAAGGGGGTGCGATTGTTTGGGGCGTATTTCTGCGAAAAATGGTCGTATCGGGATGCAAAAAAAAGCATTTTGAAGCTTGAAGTTTCTAGTTTCGAGATCTTTCGGCAAAAATTGTCACTCTTAAGGGGGTCGAAATCGTGTGTGGCGTATCTCAGCGAAAAATGGTCGTACAAAGCTGCAAAAAAAAGCATTTTAAAGCTCAGAGTGTCTAGTTTCGAGATCTTTTGGCGAAAAAATTTCACTCTTGAGAGGGCGAAATTAGTCGTAAAAGTTTGCATGGCAAATGAGATTTCTTGCGTGTATCAAATTGAAACTTGGAACATAAGCACCTTCGAATGTGTAGAAGTGCACTGAGAAGGGATTTAAAGAAGAAAAAAAAAACGAAAATTTTGTTTTTGAAACTCTTCGTAATTTGTATTTTTTCTCGAATTCGAAAAATAGCCAATGCAACGTCGTGAACAAATTCGATGAAAAATTGGCCTTCTCATTTTTATAATGATGGTATGTTGTACAATTTGAAGTTGTCGTTAATGTTCGGGAAATTTTTTTTTACCAAAAATCAACGAGATGGTCCCGTAGGAGATGTATTCGAGTTTTCAAAACGGCTCTTTAATTCCCTGCGCGATTATTCGTTGCTGAGATATCGATGATCAACGAAAAAAGGATTCTCTATCATTCAAAGTCGCATATCTCGGCAAAAAAATGTTGTAGAGAGAATAACAAAAAAGGAAATTGCGGGAGAAGAACCAAGCTAACTCGCCAATACACCCATTGAACTAGAAAACATTTTCCCGAGCCGGTGGACCCTTGAAAATGGAAAATAAATGGAAAATTTGTGTCTCTTGCTATTTCTCACGAACGCAAAATAACCGTAGGTTGAAAAAAAATTTTGTCCGAAGATATCGAAACTAGAGACTCGGAGCTTCAATTTGCTTTTTTTGCGATCTCGATACGACCATTTTTCACCGAGATACAGCGCTTCAAAGAACACGAAAAATAATATTTTTTTTCGGAATTTTTTTACATTGGTGTATATCTATATATATGGGCGTGTTTGGGGCTGTTTGGGTTAGCGTTTGGGTTTGTTTGGGTTTGTTTGGGTTAGCGTTTGGGTTTGTTTGGGTTTGTTTGGGTTTGTTTGGGTGTGTTTGGGTTTAGACCGAATTTTTCAAAGTGCTGTATCTCCGCTAATAATGGTCGTATCGAGATCGCAAAAAAAGCATTTTGAAGCTTAAGGCCTCTAGTTTCTATACCCCGCGGAAAAAATTCACATTCTTAAGGGGGTGAGGTGGCTTTTTGTGTATCTCTGCGAAAAATGGTCGTATCGAGATGCGAAAAGAAGCATGTTGAAGCTTGAAGTCTCTAGTCTCGCGATCCATCGGCGAAAATTTTTACCCTTAAGGGGGTGCAATTGTTTGGGGCGTATTTCTGCGAAAAATGGTCGTATCGGGATGCAAAAAAAAGCATTTTGAAGCTTGAAGTTTCTAGTTTCGAGATCTTTCGGCAAAAAT
Source organism: Ophion ventricosus (assembly GCA_963932345.1). NCBI lineage: Eukaryota > Metazoa > Arthropoda > Insecta > Hymenoptera > Ichneumonidae > Ophion > Ophion ventricosus. Next base: position 9,537,012 of record OZ010718.1, read on the forward strand.
TGTCACTCTTAAGGGGGTCGAAATCGTGTGTGGCGTATCTCAGCGAAAAATGGTCGTACAAAGCTGCAAAAAAAAGCATTTTAAAGCTCAGAGTGTCTAGTTTCGAGATCTTTTGGCGAAAAAATTTCACTCTTGAGAGGGCGAAATTAGTCGTAAAAGTTTGCATGGCAAATGTGATTTCTTGCGTGTATCAAATTGAAACTTGGAACATAAGCACCTTCGAATGTGTAGAAGTGCACTGATAAGGGATTTAAAGAAGAAAAAAAAAAACGAAAATTTTGTTTTTGAAACTCTTCGTAATTTGTATTTTTTCTCGAATACGAAAAATAGCCAATGCAACGTCGTGAACAAATTCGATGAAAAATTGGCCTTCTCATTTTTATAATGATGGTATGTTGTACAATTTGAAGTTGTCGTTAATGTTCCGGAAATTTTTTTTTACCAAAAATCAACGAGATGGACTCGTAGGAGATGTATTTGAGTTTTCAAAACGGCACTTTAATTCCCTGCGCGATTATTCGTTGCTGAGATATCGATGATCAACGAAAAAAGGATTCTCTATCATTCAAAGTCGCATATCTCGGCAAAAAAATGTTGTAGAGAGAATAACAAAAAAGGAAATTGCGGGAGAAGAACCAAGCTAACTCGCCAATACACCCATTGAACTAGAAAACATTTTCCCGAGCCGGTGGACCCTTGAAAATGGAAAATAAATGGAAAATTTGTGTCTCTTGCTATTTCTCACGAACGCAAAATAACCGTAGGTTGAAAAAAAATGTTGTCCGAAGATATCGAAACTAGAGACTCGGAGCTTCAATTTGCTTTTTTTGCGATCTCGATACGACCATTTTTCACCGAGATACAGCGCTTCAAAGAACACGAAAAAAAATATTTTTTTTCGGAATTTTTTTACATTGGGGTATATCTATATATATATTTGCGAGTTTTTCGATCAGATTGGCGTGTTTGGGTTTGTATGGGTTTGTTTGGGTTTGCGCGTATTTTTCAAAGTGCTGTATCTCTGCGAATAATGGTCGTATCGAGATCGCAAAAAAAGCATTTTGTAGCTGCAGGCCTCTAGTTTCTATATCCCGTGGAAAAAATTGACATTCTTAAGGGGGTGAGGTGGTTTTGTGTGTATGTCTGCGAAGAATTTTCGTACCGAGGTGCAAAAAGTTTCTAGGCTCGCCGTTGTTCGGCAAAAATTTTTACTCTTAAGGAGGTGAAATTGTTTGGGGTGTATCTCTGCGAAAAATGGTCGTATCGAGATGAAAAAAAAAGCATTTTGAAGCTTGAAGTCTCTAGTTTCGAAATCTTTCGGCAAAAATTGTCCCTCTTAAGGGGGTCAAAATGGGGTTTGTTTGGGTTTGTTTGGGTTTAGCCCGTATTTTTCAAAGTGCCGTATCTCCGCGAATAATGGTCGTATCGAGATCGCAAAAAAAGCATTTTGAAGCTTAAGGACTCTAGTTTCTATATCCCGCGGAAAAATTGACAGTCTTAAGGGGGTGAGGTGGCTTTTTGTGTATCTCTGCGAAAAATGGTCGTATCGAGATGCAAAAAGAAGCATTTTGAAGCTTGAAGTCTCTAGTCTCGCGATCCATCGGCGATAATTTTTACCCTTAAGGGGGTGCAATTGTTTGGGGCGTATCTCTGCGAAAAATGGTCGTATCGGGATGCAAAAAAAAGCATTTTGAAGCTTGAAGTTTCTAGTTTCGAGATCTTTCGGCAAAAATTGTCACTCTTAAGGGGGTCGAAATCGTGTGTGGCGTATCTCAGCGAAAAATGGTCGTACAAAGATGCAAAAAAAAGCATTTTGAAGCTTAGAGTCTCTAGTTTTGAGATCTTTTGCCGAAAAAATTTCACTCTTGAGAGGGCGAAATTAGTCGTAAAAGTTTGCATGGCAAATGAGATTTCTTGCGTGTATCAAATTGAAACTTGGAACATAAGCACCTTCGAATGTGTAGAAGTGCACTGAGAAGGGATTTAAAGAAGAAAAAAAAAACGAAAATTTTGTTTTTGAAACTCTTCGTAATTTGTATTTTTTCTCGAATTCGAAAAATAGCCAATGCAACGTCGTGAACCAATTCGATGAAAAATTGGCCTTCTCATTTTTATGATGATGGTATGTTGTATAATTTGAAGTTGTCGTTAATGTTCGGGAAATTTTTTTTTACCAAAAATCAACGAGATGGACCCGTAGGAGATGTATTCGCGTTTTCAAAACGGCTCTTTAATTCGCTGCGCGATTATTCGTTGCTGAGATATCGATGATCAACGAAAAAAGGATTCTCTATCATTCAAAGTCGCATATCTCGGCAAAAAAATGTTGTAGAGAGAATAACAAAAAAGGAAATTGCGGGAGAAGAACCAAGCTAACTCGCCAATACACCCATTGAACTAGAAAACATTTTCCCGAGCCGGTGGACCCTTGAAAATGGAAAATAAATGGAAAATTTGTGTCTCTTGCTATTTCTCACGAACGCAAAATAACCGTAGGTTGAAAAAAAATTTTGTCCGAAGATATCGAAACTAGAGACTCGGAGCTTCAATTTGCTTTTTTTGCGATCTCGATACGACCATTTTTCACCGAGATACAGCGCTTCAAAGAACACGAAAAATAATATTTTTTTTCGGAATTTTTTTACATTGGTGTATATCTATATATATGGGCGTGTTTGGGGCTGTTTGGGTTAGCGTTTGGGTTTGTTTGGGTTTGTTTGGGTTAGCGTTTGGGTTTGTTTGGGTTTGTTTGGGTGTGTTTGGGTTTAGACCGAATTTTTCAAAGTGCTGTATCTCCGCTAATAATGGTCGTATCGAGATCGCAAAAAAAGCATTTAGAAGCTTAAGGCCTCTAGTTTCTATACCCCGCGGAAAAAATTCACATTCTTAAGGGGGTGAGGTGGCTTTTTGTGTATCTCTGCGAAAAATGGTCGTATCGAGATGCGAAAAGAAGCATGTTGAAGCTTGAAGTCTCTAGTCTCGCGATCCATCGGCGAAAATTTTTACCCTTAAGGGGGTGCGATTGTTTGGGGCGTATTTCTGCGAAAAATGGTCGTATCGTGATGCAAAAAAAAGCATTTTGAAGCTTGAAGTTTCTAGTTTCGAGATCTTTCGGCAAAAATTGTCACTCTTAAGGGGGTCGAAATCGTGTGTGGCGTATCTCAGCGAAAAATGGTCGTACAAAGCTGCAAAAAAAAGCATTTTAAAGCTCAGAGTGTCTAGTTTCGAGATCTTTTGGCGAAAAAATTTCACTCTTGAGAGGGCGAAATTAGTCGTAAAAGTTTGCATGGCAAATGAGATTTCTTGCGTGTATCAAATTGAAACTTGGAACATAAGCACCTTCGAATGTGTAGAAGTGCACTGAGAAGGGATTTAAAGAAGAAAAAAAAAACGAAAATTTTGTTTTTGAAACTCTTCGTAATTTGTATTTTTTCTCGAATTCGAAAAATAGCCAATGCAACGTCGTGAACAAATTCGATGAAAAATTGGCCTTCTCATTTTTATAATGATGGTATGTTGTACAATTTGAAGTTGTCGTTAATGTTCGGGAAATTTTTTTTTACCAAAAATCAACGAGATGGTCCCGTAGGAGATGTATTCGAGTTTTCAAAACGGCTCTTTAATTCCCTGCGCGATTATTCGTTGCTGAGATATCGATGATCAACGAAAAAAGGATTCTCTATCATTCAAAGTCGCATATCTCGGCAAAAAAATGTTGTAGAGAGAATAACAAAAAAGGAAATTGCGGGAGAAGAACCAAGCTAACTCGCCAATACACCCATTGAACTAGAAAACATTTTCCCGAGCCGGTGGACCCTTGAAAATGGAAAATAAATGGAAAATTTGTGTCTCTTGCTATTTCTCACGAACGCAAAATAACCGTAGGTTGAAAAAAAATTTTGTCCGAAGATATCGAAACTAGAGACTCGGAGCTTCAATTTGCTTTTTTTGCGATCTCGATACGACCATTTTTCACCGAGATACAGCGCTTCAAAGAACACGAAAAATAATATTTTTTTTCGGAATTTTTTTACATTGGTGTATATCTATATATATGGGCGTGTTTGGGGCTGTTTGGGTTAGCGTTTGGGTTTGTTTGGGTTTGTTTGGGTTAGCGTTTGGGTTTGTTTGGGTTTGTTTGGGTTTGTTTGGGTGTGTTTGGGTTTAGACCGAATTTTTCAAAGTGCTGTATCTCCGCTAATAATGGTCGTATCGAGATCGCAAAAAAAGCATTTTGAAGCTTAAGGCCTCTAGTTTCTATACCCCGCGGAAAAAATTCACATTCTTAAGGGGGTGAGGTGGCTTTTTGTGTATCTCTGCGAAAAATGGTCGTATCGAGATGCGAAAAGAAGCATGTTGAAGCTTGAAGTCTCTAGTCTCGCGATCCATCGGCGAAAATTTTTACCCTTAAGGGGGTGCAATTGTTTGGGGCGTATTTCTGCGAAAAATGGTCGTATCGGGATGCAAAAAAAAGCATTTTGAAGCTTGAAGTTTCTAGTTTCGAGATCTTTCGGCAAAAATTGTCACTCTTAAGGGGGTCGAAATCGTGTGTGGCGTATCTCAGCGAAAAATGGTCGTACAAAGCTGCAAAAAAAAGCATTTTAAAGCTCAGAGTGTCTAGTTTCGAGATCTTTTGGCGAAAAAATTTCACTCTTGAGAGGGCGAAATTAGTCGTAAAAGTTTGCATGGCAAATGTGATTTCTTGCGTGTATCAAATTGAAACTTGGAACATAAGCACCTTCGAATGTGTAGAAGTGCACTGATAAGGGATTTAAAGAAGAAAAAAAAAAACGAAAATTTTGTTTTTGAAACTCTTCGTAATTTGTATTTTTTCTCGAATACGAAAAATAGCCAATGCAACGTCGTGAACAAATTCGATGAAAAATTGGCCTTCTCATTTTTATAATGATGGTATGTTGTACAATTTGAAGTTGTCGTTAATGTTCCGGAAATTTTTTTTTACCAAAAATCAACGAGATGGACTCGTAGGAGATGTATTTGAGTTTTCAAAACGGCACTTTAATTCCCTGCGCGATTATTCGTTGCTGAGATATCGATGATCAACGAAAAAAGGATTCTCTATCATTCAAAGTCGCATATCTCGGCAAAAAAATGTTGTAGAGAGAATAACAAAAAAGGAAATTGCGGGAGAAGAACCAAGCTAACTCGCCAATACACCCATTGAACTAGAAAACATTTTCCCGAGCCGGTGGACCCTTGAAAATGGAAAATAAATGGAAAATTTGTGTCTCTTGCTATTTCTCACGAACGCAAAATAACCGTAGGTTGAAAAAAAATGTTGTCCGAAGATATCGAAACTAGAGACTCGGAGCTTCAATTTGCTTTTTTTGCGATCTCGATACGACCATTTTTCACCGAGATACAGCGCTTCAAAGAACACGAAAAAAAATATTTTTTTTCGGAATTTTTTTACATTGGGGTATATCTATATATATATTTGCGAGTTTTTCGATCAGATTGGCGTGTTTGGGTTTGTATGGGTTTGTTTGGGTTTGCGCGTATTTTTCAAAGTGCTGTATCTCTGCGAATAATGGTCGTATCGAGATCGCAAAAAAAGCATTTTGTAGCTGCAGGCCTCTAGTTTCTATATCCCGTGGAAAAAATTGACATTCTTAAGGGGGTGAGGTGGTTTTGTGTGTATGTCTGCGAAGAATTTTCGTACCGAGGTGCAAAAAGTTTCTAGGCTCGCCGTTGTTCGGCAAAAATTTTTACTCTTAAGGAGGTGAAATTGTTTGGGGTGTATCTCTGCGAAAAATGGTCGTATCGAGATGAAAAAAAAAGCATTTTGAAGCTTGAAGTCTCTAGTTTCGAAATCTTTCGGCAAAAATTGTCCCTCTTAAGGGGGTCAAAATGGGGTTTGTTTGGGTTTGTTTGGGTTTAGCCCGTATTTTTCAACGTGCCGTATCTCCGCGAATAATGGTCGTATCGAGATCGCAAAAAAAGCATTTTGAAGCTTAAGGACTCTAGTTTCTATATCCCGCGGAAAAATTGACAGTCTTAAGGGGGTGAGGTGGCTTTTTGTGTATCTCTGCGAAAAATGGTCGTATCGAGATGCAAAAAGAAGCATTTTGAAGCTTGAAGTCTCTAGTCTCGCGATCCATCGGCGATAATTTTTACCCTTAAGGGGGTGCAATTGTTTGGGGCGTATCTCTGCGAAAAATGGTCGTATCGGGATGCAAAAAAAAGCATTTTGAAGCTTGAAGTTTCTAGTTTCGAGATCTTTCGGCAAAAATTGTCACTCTTAAGGGGGTCGAAATCGTGTGTGGCGTATCTCAGCGAAAAATGGTCGTACAAAGATGCAAAAAAAAGCATTTTGAAGCTTAGAGTCTCTAGTTTTGAGATCTTTTGCCGAAAAAATTTCACTCTTGAGAGGGCGAAATTAGTCGTAAAAGTTTGCATGGCAAATGAGATTTCTTGCGTGTATCAAATTGAAACTTGGAACATAAGCACCTTCGAATGTGTAGAAGTGCACTGAGAAGGGATTTAAAGAAGAAAAAAAAAACGAAAATTTTGTTTTTGAAACTCTTCGTAATTTGTATTTTTTCTCGAATTCGAAAAATAGCCAATGCAACGTCGTGAACCAATTCGATGAAAAATTGGCCTTCTCATTTTTATGATGATGGTATGTTGTATAATTTGAAGTTGTCGTTAATGTTCGGGAAATTTTTTTTTACCAAAAATCAACGAGATGGACCCGTAGGAGATGTATTCGCGTTTTCAAAACGGCTCTTTAATTCGCTGCGCGATTATTCGTTGCTGAGATATCGATGATCAACGAAAAAAGGATTCTCTATCATTCAAAGTCGCATATCTCGGCAAAAAAATGTTGTAGAGAGAATAACAAAAAAGGAAATTGCGGGAGAAGAACCAAGCTAACTCGCCAATACACCCATTGAACTAGAAAACATTTTCCCGAGCCGGTGGACCCTTGAAAATGGAAAATAAATGGAAAATTTGTGTCTCTTGCTATTTCTCACGAACGCAAAATAACCGTAGGTTGAAAAAAAATTTTGTCCGAAGATATCGAAACTAGAGACTCGGAGCTTCAATTTGCTTTTTTTGCGATCTCGATACGACCATTTTTCACCGAGATACAGCGCTTCAAAGAACACGAAAAATAATATTTTTTTTCGGAATTTTTTTACATTGGTGTATATCTATATATATGGGCGTGTTTGGGGCTGTTTGGGTTAGCGTTTGGGTTTGTTTGGGTTTGTTTGGGTTAGCGTTTGGGTTTGATTGGGTTTGTTTGGGTTTGTTTGGGTGTGTTTGGGTTTAGACCGAATTTTTCAAAGTGCTGTATCTCCGCTAATAATGGTCGTATCGAGATCGCAAAAAAAGCATTTAGAAGCTTAAGGCCTCTAGTTTCTATACCCCGCGGAAAAAATTCACATTCTTAAGGGGGTGAGGTGGCTTTTTGTGTATCTCTGCGAAAAATGGTCGTATCGAGATGCGAAAAGAAGCATGTTGAAGCTTGAAGTCTCTAGTCTCGCGATCCATCGGCGAAAATTTTTACCCTTAAGGGGGTGCGATTGTTTGGGGCGTATTTCTGCGAAAAATGGTCGTATCGGGATGCAAAAAAAGCATTTTGAAGCTTGAAGTTTCTAGTTTCGAGATCTTTCGGCAAAAATTGTCACTCTTAAGGGGGTCGAAATCGTGTGTGGCGTATCTCAGCGAAAAATGGTCGTACAAAGCTGCAAAAAAAAGCATTTTAAAGCTCAGAGTGTCTAGTTTCGAGATCTTTTGGCGAAAAAATTTCACTCTTGAGAGGGCGAAATTAGTCGTAAAAGTTTGCATGGCAAATGAGATTTCTTGCGTGTATCAAATTGAAACTTGGAACATAAGCACCTTCGAATGTGTAGAAGTGCACTGAGAAGGGATTTAAAGAAGAAAAAAAAAACGAAAATTTTGTTTTTGAAACTCTTCGTAATTTGTATTTTTTCTCGAATTCGAAAAATAGCCAATGCAACGTCGTGAACAAATTCGATGAAAAATTGGCCTTCTCATTTTTATAATGATGGTATGTTGTACAATTTGAAGTTGTCGTTAATGTTCGGGAAATTTTTTTTTACCAAAAATCAACGAGATGGTCCCGTAGGAGATGTATTCGAGTTTTCAAAACGGCTCTTTAATTCCCTGCGCGATTATTCGTTGCTGAGATATCGATGATCAACGAAAAAAGGATTCTCTATCATTCAAAGTCGCATATCTCGGCAAAAAAATGTTGTAGAGAGAATAACAAAAAAGGAAATTGCGGGAGAAGAACCAAGCTAACTCGCCAATACACCCATTGAACTAGAAAACATTTTCCCGAGCCGGTGGACCCTTGAAAATGGAAAATAAATGGAAAATTTGTGTCTCTTGCTATTTCTCACGAACGCAAAATAACCGTAGGTCGAAAAAAAATTTTGTCCGAAGATATCGAAACTAGAGACTCGGAGCTTCAATTTGCTTTTTTTGCGATCTCGATACGACCATTTTTCACCGAGATACAGCGCTTCAAAGAACACGAAAAATAATATTTTTTTTCGGAATTTTTTTACATTGGTGTATATCTATATATATGGGCGTGTTTGGGGCTGTTTGGGTTAGCGTTTGGGTTTGTTTGGGTTTGTTTGGGTTAGCGTTTGGGTTTGTTTGGGTTTGTTTGGGTGTGTTTGGGTTTAGACCGAATTTTTCAAAGTGCTGTATCTCCGCTAATAATGGTCGTATCGAGATCGCAAAAAAAGCATTTTGAAGCTTAAGGCCTCTAGTTTCTATACCCCGCGGAAAAAATTCACATTCTTAAGGGGGTGAGGTGGCTTTTTGTGTATCTCTGCGAAAAATGGTCGTATCGAGATGCGAAAAGAAGCATGTTGAAGCTTGAAGTCTCTAGTCTCGCGATCCATCGGCGAAAATTTTTACCCTTAAGGGGGTGCAATTGTTTGGGGCGTATTTCTGCGAAAAATGGTCGTATCGGGATGCAAAAAAAAGCATTTTGAAGCTTGAATTTTCTAGTTTCGAGATCTTTCGGCAAAAATTGTCACTCTTAAGGGGGTCGAAATCGTGTGTGGCGTATCTCAGCGAAAAATGGTCGTACAAAGCTGCAAAAAAAAGCATTTTAAAGCTCAGAGTGTCTAGTTTCGAGATCTTTTGGCGAAAAAATTTCACTCTTGAGAGGGCGAAATTAGTCGTAAAAGTTTGCATGGCAAATGTGATTTCTTGCGTGTATCAAATTGAAACTTGGAACATAAGCACCTTCGAATGTGTAGAAGTGCACTGATAAGGGATTTAAAGAAGAAAAAAAAAAACGAAAATTTTGTTTTTGAAACTCTTCGTAATTTGTATTTTTTCTCGAATACGAAAAATAGCCAATGCAACGTCGTGAACAAATTCGATGAAAAATTGGCCTTCTCATTTTTATAATGATGGTATGTTGTACAATTTGAAGTTGTCGTTAATGTTCCGGAAATTTTTTTTTACCAAAAATCAACGAGATGGACTCGTAGGAGATGTATTTGAGTTTTCAAAACGGCACTTTAATTCCCTGCGCGATTATTCGTTGCTGAGATATCGATGATCAACGAAAAAAGGATTCTCTATCATTCAAAGTCGCATATCTCGGCAAAAAAATGTTGTAGAGAGAATAACAAAAAAGGAAATTGCGGGAGAAGAACCAAGCTAACTCGCCAATACACCCATTGAACTAGAAAACATTTTCCCGAGCCGGTGGACCCTTGAAAATGGAAAATAAATGGAAAATTTGTGTCTCTTGCTATTTCTCACGAACGCAAAATAACCGTAGGTTGAAAAAAAATTTTGTCCGATGATATCGAAACTAGAGACTCGGAGCTTCAATTTGCTTTTTTTGCGATCTCGATACGACCATTTTTCACCGAGATACAGCGCTTCAAAGAACACGAAAAATAATATTTTTTTTCGGAATTTTTTTACATTGGGGTATATCTATATATATATTTGCGAGTTTTTCGATCAGATTGGCGTGTTTGGGTTTGTATGGGTTTGTTTGGGTTTGCGCGTATTTTTCAAAGTGCTGTATCTCTGCGAATAATGGTCGTATCGAGATCGCAAAAAAAGCATTTTGTAGCTGCAGGCCTCTAGTTTCTATATCCCGTGGAAAAAATTGACATTCTTAAGGGGGTGAGGTGGTTTTGTGTGTATGTCTGCGAAGAATTTTCGTACCGAGGTGCAAAAAGTTTCTAGGCTCGCCGTTGTTCGGCAAAAATTTTTACTCTTAAGGAGGTGAAATTGTTTGGGGTGTATCTCTGCGAAAAATGGTCTTATCGAGATGAAAAAAAAAGCATTTTGAAGCTTGAAGTCTCTAGTTTCGAAATCTTTCGGCAAAAATTGTCCCTCTTAAGGGGGTCAAAATGGGGTTTGTTTGGGTTTGTTTGGGTTTAGCCCGTATTTTTCAAAGTGCCGTATCTCCGCGAATAATGGTCGTATCGAGATCGCAAAAAAAGCATTTTGAAGCTTAAGGACTCTAGTTTCTATATCCCGCGGAAAAATTGACAGTCTTAAGGGGGTGAGGTGGCTTTTTGTGTATCTCTGCGAAAAATGGTCGTATCGAGATGCAAAAAGAAGCATTTTGAAGCTTGAAGTCTCTAGTCTCGCGATCCATCGGCGATAATTTTTACCCTTAAGGGGGTGCAATTGTTTGGGGCGTATCTCTGCGAAAAATGGTCGTATCGGGATGCAAAAAAAAGCATTTTGAAGCTTGAAGTTTCTAGTTTCGAGATCTTTCGGCAAAAATTGTCACTCTTAAGGGGGTCGAAATCGTGTGTGGCGTATCTCAGCGAAAAATGGTCGTACAAAGATGCAAAAAAAAGCATTTTGAAGCTTAGAGTCTCTAGTTTCGAGATCTTTTGCCGAAAAAATTTCACCCTTGAGAGGGCGAAATTAGTCGTAAAAGTTTGCATGGCAAATGAGATTTCTTGCGTGTATCAAATTGAAACTTGGAACATAAGCACCTTCGAATGTGTAGAAGTGCACTGAGAAGGGATTTAAAGAAGAAAAAAAAAACGAAAATTTTGTTTTTGAAACTCTTCGTAATTTGTATTTTTTCTCGAATTCGAAAAATAGCCAATGCAACGTCGTGAACAAATTCGATGAAAAATTGGCCTTCTCATTTTTATGATGATGGTATGTTGTACAATTTGAAGTTGTCGTTAATGTTCGGGAAATTTTTTTTTACCAAAAATCAACGAAATGGACCCGTAGGAGATGTATTCGAGTTTTCAAAACGGCTCTTTAATTCCCTGCGCGATTATTCGTTGCTGAGATATCGATGATCAACGAAAAAAGGATTCTCTATCATTCAAAGTCGCATATCTCGGCAAAAAAATGTTGTAGAGAGAATAACAAAAAAGGAAATTGCGGGAGAAGAACCAAGCTAACTCGCCAATACACCCATTGAACTAGAAAACATTTTCCCGAGCCGGTGGACCCTTGAAAATGGAAAATAAATGGAAAATTTGTGTCTCTTGCTATTTCTCACGAACGCAAAATAACCGTAGGTTGAAAAAAAATGTTGTCCGAAGATATCGAAACTAGAGACTCGGAGCTTCAATTTGCTTTTTTTGCGATCTCGATACGACCATTTTTCACCGAGATACAGCGCTTCAAAGAACACGAAAAAAAATATTTTTTTTCGGAATTTTTTTACATTGGGGTATATCTATATATATATTTGCGAGTTTTTCGATCAGATTGGCGTGTTTGGGTTTGTATGGGTTTGTTTGGGTTTGCGCGTATTTTTCAAAGTGCTGTATCTCTGCGAATAATGGTCGTATCGAGATCGCAAAAAAAGCATTTTGTAGCTGCAGGCCTCTAGTTTCTATATCCCGTGGAAAAAATTGACATTCTTAAGGGGGTGAGGTGGTTTTGTGTGTATGTCTGCGAAGAATTTTCGTACCGAGGTGCAAAAAGTTTCTAGGCTCGCCGTTGTTCGGCAAAAATTTTTACTCTTAAGGAGGTGAAATTGTTTGGGGTGTATCTCTGCGAAAAATGGTCGTATCGAGATGAAAAAAAAAGCATTTTGAAGCTTGAAGTCTCTAGTTTCGAAATCTTTCGGCAAAAATTGTCCCTCTTAAGGGGGTCAAAATGGGGTTTGTTTGGGTTTGTTTGGGTTTAGCCCGTATTTTTCAAAGTGCCGTATCTCCGCGAATAATGGTCGTATCGAGATCGCAAAAAAAGCATTTTGAAGCTTAAGGACTCTAGTTTCTATATCCCGCGGAAAAATTGACAGTCTTAAGGGGGTGAGGTGGCTTTTTGTGTATCTCTGCGAAAAATGGTCGTATCGAGATGCAAAAAGAAGCATTTTGAAGCTTGAAGTCTCTAGTCTCGCGATCCATCGGCGATAATTTTTACCCTTAAGGGGGTGCAATTGTTTGGGGCGTATCTCTGCGAAAAATGGTCGTATCGGGATGCAAAAAAAAGCATTTTGAAGCTTGAAGTTTCTAGTTTCGAGATCTTTCGGCAAAAATTGTCACTCTTAAGGGGGTCGAAATCGTGTGTGGCGTATCTCAGCGAAAAATGGTCGTACAAAGATGCAAAAAAAAGCATTTTGAAGCTTAGAGTCTCTAGTTTTGAGATCTTTTGCCGAAAAAATTTCACTCTTGAGAGGGCGAAATTAGTCGTAAAAGTTTGCATGGCAAATGAGATTTCTTGCGTGTATCAAATTGAAACTTGGAACATAAGCACCTTCGAATGTGTAGAAGTGCACTGAGAAGGGATTTAAAGAAGAAAAAAAAAACGAAAATTTTGTTTTTGAAACTCTTCGTAATTTGTATTTTTTCTCGAATTCGAAAAATAGCCAATGCAACGTCGTGAACAAATTCGATGAAAAATTGGCCTTCTCATTTTTATAATGATGGTATGTTGTACAATTTGAAGTTGTCGTTAATGTTCGGGAAATTTTTTTTTACCAAAAATCAACGAGATGGTCCCGTAGGAGATGTATTCGAGTTTTCAAAACGGCTCTTTAATTCCCTGCGCGATTATTCGTTGCTGAGATATCGATGATCAACGAAAAAAGGATTCTCTATCATTCAAAGTCGCATATCTCGGCAAAAAAATGTTGTAGAGAGAATAACAAAAAAGGAAATTGCGGGAGAAGAACCAAGCTAACTCGCCAATACACCCATTGAACTAGAAAACATTTTCCCGAGCCGGTGGACCCTTGAAAATGGAAAATAAATGGAAAATTTGTGTCTCTTGCTATTTCTCACGAACGCAAAATAACCGTAGGTTGAAAAAAAATTTTGTCCGAAGATATCGAAACTAGAGACTCGGAGCTTCAATTTGCTTTTTTTGCGATCTCGATACGACCATTTTTCACCGAGATACAGCGCTTCAAAGAACACGAAAAATAATATTTTTTTTCGGAATTTTTTTACATTGGTGTATATCTATATATATGGGCGTGTTTGGGGCTGTTTGGGTTAGCGTTTGGGTTTGTTTGGGTTTGTTTGGGTTAGCGTTTGGGTTTGTTTGGGTTTGTTTGGGTGTGTTTGGGTTTAGACCGAATTTTTCAAAGTGCTGTATCTCCGCTAATAATGGTCGTATCGAGATCGCAAAAAAAGCATTTTGAAGCTTAAGGCCTCTAGTTTCTACACCCCGCGGAAAAAATTCACATTCTTGAGGGGGTGAGGTGGCTTTTTGTGTATCTCTGCGAAAAATGGTCGTATCGAGATGCGAAAAGAAGCATGTTGAAGCTTGAAGTCTCTAGTCTCGCGATCCATCGGCGAAAATTTTTACCCTTAAGGGGGTGCAATTGTTTGGGGCGTATTTCTGCGAAAAATGGTCGTATCGGGATGCAAAAAAAAGCATTTTGAAGCTTGAAGTTTCTAGTTTCGAGATCTTTCGGCAAAAATTGTCACTCTTAAGGGGGTCGAAATCGTGTGTGGCGTATCTCAGCGAAAAATGGTCGTACAAAGCTGCAAAAAAAAGCATTTTAAAGCTCAGAGTGTCTAGTTTCGAGATCTTTTGGCGAAAAAATTTCACTCTTGAGAGGGCGAAATTAGTCGTAAAAGTTTGCATGGCAAATGAGATTTCTTGCGTGTATCAAATTGAAACTTGGAACATAAGCACCTTCGAATGTGTAGAAGTGCACTGATAAGGGATTTAAAGAAGAAAAAAAAAAACGAAAATTTTGTTTTTGAAACTCTTCGTAATTTGTATTTTTTCTCGAATACGAAAAATAGCCAATGCAACGTCGTGAACAAATTCGATGAAAAATTGGCCTTCTCATTTTTATAATGATGGTATGTTGTACAATTTGAAGTTGTCGTTAATGTTCCGGAAATTTTTTTTTACCAAAAATCAACGAGATGGACTCGTAGGAGATGTATTTGAGTTTTCAAAACGGCACTTTAATTCCCTGCGCGATTATTCGTTGCTGAGATATCGATGATCAACGAAAAAAGGATTCTCTATCATTCAAAGTCGCATATCTCGGCAAAAAAATGTTGTAGAGAGAATAACAAAAAAGGAAATTGCGGGAGAAGAACCAAGCTAACTCGCCAATACACCCATTGAACTAGAAAACATTTTCCCGAGCCGGTGGACCCTTGAAAATGGAAAATAAATGGAAAATTTGTGTCTCTTGCTATTTCTCACGAACGCAAAATAACCGTAGGTTGAAAAAAAATTTTGTCCGAAGATATCGAAACTAGAGACTCGGAGCTTCAATTTGCTTTTTTTGCGATCTCGATACGACCATTTTTCACCGAGATACAGCGCTTCAAAGAACACGAAAAATAATATTTTTTTCGGAATTTTTTTACATTGGTGTATATCTATATATATGGGCGTGTTTGGGGCTGTTTGGGTTAGCGTTTGGGTTTGTTTGGGTTTGTTTGGGTTAGCGTTTGGGTTTGTTTGGGTTTGTTTGGGTTTGTTTGGGTGTGTTTGGGTTTAGACCGAATTTTTCAAAGTGCTGTATCTCCGCTAATAATGGTCGTATCGAGATCGCAAAAAAAGCATTTTGAAGCTTAAGGCATCTAGTTTCTATACCCCGCGGAAAAAATTCACATTCTTAAGGGGGTGAGGTGGCTTTTTGTGTATCTCTGCGAAAAATGGTCGTATCGAGATGCGAAAAGAAGCATGTTGAAGCTTGAAGTCTCTAGTCTCGCGATCCATCGGCGAAAATTTTTACCCTTAAGGGGGTGCAATTGTTTGGGGCGTATTTCTGCGAAAAATGGTCGTATCGGGATGCAAAAAAAAGCATTTTGAAGCTTGAAGTTTCTAGTTTCGAGATCTTTCGGCAAAAATTGTCACTCTTAAGGGGGTCGAAATCGTGTGTGGCGTATCTCAGCGAAAAATGGTCGTACAAAGCTGCAAAAAAAAGCATTTTAAAGCTCAGAGTGTCTAGTTTCGAGATCTTTTGGCGAAAAAATTTCACTCTTGAGAGGGCGAAATTAGTCGTAAAAGTTTGCATGGCAAATGAGATTTCTTGCGTGTATCAAATTGAAACTTGGAACATAAGCACCTTCGAATGTGTAGAAGTGCACTGATAAGGGATTTAAAGAAGAAAAAAAAAAACGAAAATTTTGTTTTTGAAACTCTTCGTAATTTGTATTTTTTCTCGAATACGAAAAATAGCCAATGCAACGTCGTGAACAAATTCGATGAAAAATTGGCCTTCTCATTTTTATAATGATGGTATGTTGTACAATTTGAAGTTGTCGTTAATGTTCCGGAAATTTTTTTTTACCAAAAATCAACGAGATGGACTCGTAGGAGATGTATTTGAGTTTTCAAAACGGCACTTTAATTCCCTGCGCGATTATTCGTTGCTGAGATATCGATGATCAACGAAAAAAGGATTCTCTATCATTCAAAGTCGCATATCTCGGCAAAAAAATGTTGTAGAGAGAATAACAAAAAAGGAAATTGCGGGAGAAGAACCAAGCTAACTCGCCAATACACCCATTGAACTAGAAAACATTTTCCCGAGACGGTGGACCCTTGAAAATGGAAAATAAATGGAAAATTTGTGTCTCTTGCTATTTCTCACGAACGCAAAATAACCGTAGGTTGAAAAAAAATGTTGTCCGAAGATATCGAAACTAGAGACTCGGAGCTTCAATTTGCTTTTTTTGCGATCTCGATACGACCATTTTTCACCGAGATACAGCGCTTCAAAGAACACGAAAAATAATATTTTTTTTCGGAATTTTTTTACATTGGGGTATATCTATATATATATTTGCGAGTTTTTCGATCAGATTGGCGTGTTTGGGTTTGTATGGGTTTGTTTGGGTTTGCGCGTATTTTTCAAAGTGCTGTATCTCTGCGAATAATGGTCGTATCGAGATCGCAAAAAAAGCATTTTGTAGCTGCAGGCCTCTAGTTTCTATATCCCGTGGAAAAAATTGACATTCTTAAGGGGGTGAGGTGGTTTTGTGTGTATGTCTGCGAAGAATTTTCGTACCGAGGTGCAAAAAGTTTCTAGGCTCGCCGTTGTTCGGCAAAAATTTTTACTCTTAAGGAGGTGAAATTGTTTGGGGTGTATCTCTGCGAAAAATGGTCGTATCGAGATGAAAAAAAAAGCAGTTTGAAGCTTGAAGTCTCTAGTTTCGAAATCTTTCGGCAAAAATTGTCCCTCTTAAGGGGGTCAAAATGGGGTTTGTTTGGGTTTGTTTGGGTTTAGCCCGTATTTTTCAAAGTGCCGTATCTCCGCGAATAATGGTCGTATCGAGATCGCAAAAAAAGCATTTTGAAGCTTAAGGACTCTAGTTTCTATATCCCGCGGAAAAATTGACAGTCTTAAGGGGGTGAGGTGGCTTTTTGTGTATCTCTGCGAAAAATGGTCGTATCGAGATGCAAAAAGAAGCATTTTGAAGCTTGAAGTCTCTAGTCTCGCGATCCATCGGCGATAATTTTTACCCTTAAGGGGGTGCAATTGTTTGGGGCGTATCTCTGCGAAAAATGGTCGTATCGGGATGCAAAAAAAAGCATTTTGAAGCTTGAAGTTTCTAGTTTCGAGATCTTTCGGCAAAAATTGTCACTCTTAAGGGGGTCGAAATCGTGTGTGGCGTATCTCAGCGAAAAATGGTCGTACAAAGATGCAAAAAAAAGCATTTTGAAGCTTAGAGTCTCTAGTTTCGAGATCTTTTGCCGAAAAAATTTCACCCTTGAGAGGGCGAAATTAGTCGTAAAAGTTTGCATGGCAAATGAGATTTCTTGCGTGTATCAAATTGAAACTTGGAACATAAGCACCTTCGAATGTGTAGAAGTGCACTGAGAAGGGATTTAAAGAAGAAAAAAAAAACGAAAATTTTGTTTTTGAAACTCTTCGTAATTTGTATTTTTTCTCGAATTCGAAAAATAGCCAATGCAACGTCGTGAACCAATTCGATGAAAAATTGGCCTTCTCATTTTTATGATGATGGTATGTTGTATAATTTGAAGTTGTCGTTAATGTTCGGGAAATTTTTTTTTACCAAAAATCAACGAGATGGACCCGTAGGAGATGTATTCGCGTTTTCAAAACGGCTCTTTAATTCGCTGCGCGATTATTCGTTGCTGAGATATCGATGATCAACGAAAAAAGGATTCTCTATCATTCAAAGTCGCATATCTCGGCAAAAAAATGTTGTAGAGAGAATAACAAAAAAGGAAATTGCGGGAGAAGAACCAAGCTAACTCGCCAATACACCCATTGAACTAGAAAACATTTTCCCGAGCCGGTGGACCCTTGAAAATGGAAAATAAATGGAAAATTTGTGTCTCTTGCTATTTCTCACGAACGCAAAATAACCGTAGGTTGAAAAAAAATTTTGTCCGAAGATATCGAAACTAGAGACTCGGAGCTTCAATTTGCTTTTTTTGCGATCTCGATACGACCATTTTTCACCGAGATACAGCGCTTCAAAGAACACGAAAAATAATATTTTTTTTCGGAATTTTTTTACATTGGTGTATATCTATATATATGGGCGTGTTTGGGGCTGTTTGGGTTAGCGTTTGGGTTTGTTTGGGTTTGTTTGGGTTAGCGTTTGGGTTTGTTTGGGTTTGTTTGGGTGTGTTTGGGTTTATACCGAATTTTTCAAAGTGCTGTATCTCCGCTAATAATGGTCGTATCGAGATCGCAAAAAAAGCATTTTGAAGCTTAAGGCCTCTAGTTTCTACACCCCGCGGAAAAAATTCACATTCTTAAGGGGGTGAGGTGGCTTTTTGTGTATCTCTGCGAAAAATGGTCGTATCGAGATGCGAAAAGAAGCATGTTGAAGCTTGAAGTCTCTAGTCTCGCGATCCATCGGCGAAAATTTTTACCCTTAAGGGGGTGCAATTGTTTGGGGCGTATTTCTGCGAAAAATGGTCGTATCGGGATGCAAAAAAAAGCATTTTGAAGCTTGAAGTTTCTAGTTTCGAGATCTTTCGGCAAAAATTGTCACTCTTAAGGGGGTCGAAATCGTGTGTGGCGTATCTCAGCGAAAAATGGTCGTACAA
This sequence comes from Ophion ventricosus, assembly GCA_963932345.1. Taxonomy (NCBI): domain Eukaryota; kingdom Metazoa; phylum Arthropoda; class Insecta; order Hymenoptera; family Ichneumonidae; genus Ophion; species Ophion ventricosus. The sequence goes on from OZ010718.1 coordinate 9,555,489, forward strand.
AGCTGCAAAAAAAAGCATTTTAAAGCTCAGAGTGTCTAGTTTCGAGATCTTTTGGCGAAAAAATTTCACTCTTGAGAGGGCGAAATTAGTCGTAAAAGTTTGCATGGCAAATGAGATTTCTTGCGTGTATCAAATTGAAACTTGGAACATAAGCACCTTCGAATGTGTAGAAGTGCACTGATAAGGGATTTGAAGAAGAAAAAAAAAAACGAAAATTTTGTTTTTGAAACTCTTCGTAATTTGTATTTTTTCTCGAATACGAAAAATAGCCAATGCAACGTCGTGAACAAATTCGATGAAAAATTGGCCTTCTCATTTTTATAATGATGGTATGTTGTACAATTTGAAGTTGTCGTTAATGTTCCGGAAATTTTTTTTTACCAAAAATCAACGAGATGGACTCGTAGGAGATGTATTTGAGTTTTCAAAACGGCACTTTAATTCCCTGCGCGATTATTCGTTGCTGAGATATCGATGATCAACGAAAAAAGGATTCTCTATCATTCAAAGTCGCATATCTCGGCAAAAAAATGTTATAGAGAGAATAACAAAAAAGGAAATTGCGGGAGAAGAACCAAGCTAACTCGCCAATACACCCATTGAACTAGAAAACATTTTCCCGAGCCGGTGGACCCTTGAAAATGGAAAATAAATGGAAAATTTGTGTCTCTTGCTATTTCTCACGAACGCAAAATAACCGTAGGTTGAAAAAAAATTTTGTCCGAAGATATCGAAACTAGAGACTCGGAGCATCAATTTGCTTTTTTTGCGATCTCGATACGACCATTTTTCACCGAGATACAGCGCTTCAAAGAACACGAAAAATAATATTTTTTTTCGGAATTTTTTTACATTGGTGTATATCTATATATATGGGCGTGTTTGGGGCTGTTTGGGTTAGCGTTTGGGTTTGTTTCGGTTTGTTTGGGTTAGCGTTTGGGTTTGTTTGGGTTTGTTTGGGTTTGTTTGGGTGTGTTTGGGTTTAGACCGAATTTTTCAAAGTGCTGTATCTCCGCTAATAATGGTCGTATCGAGATCGCAAAAAAAGCATTTAGAAGCTTAAGGCCTCTAGTTTCTATACCCCGCGGAAAAAATTCACATTCTTAAGGGGGTGAGGTGGCTTTTTGTGTATCTCTGCGAAAAATGGTCGTATCGAGATGCGAAAAGAAGCATGTTGAAGCTTGAAGTCTCTAGTCTCGCGATCCATCGGCGAAAATTTTTACCCTTAAGGGGGTGCGATTGTTTGGGGCGTATTTCTGCGAAAAATGGTCGTATCGGGATGCAAAAAAAAGCATTTTGAAGCTTGAAGTTTCTAGTTTCGAGATCTTTCGGCAAAAATTGTCACTCTTAAGGGGGTCGAAATCGTGTGTGGCGTATCTCAGCGAAAAATGGTCGTACAAAGCTGCAAAAAAAAGCATTTTAAAGCTCAGAGTGTCTAGTTTCGAGATCTTTTGGCGAAAAAATTTCACTCTTGAGAGGGCGAAATTAGTCGTAAAAGTTTGCATGGCAAATGAGATTTCTTGCGTGTATCAAATTGAAACTTGGAACATAAGCACCTTCGAATGTGTAGAAGTGCACTGAGAAGGGATTTAAAGAAGAAAAAAAAAACGAAAATTTTGTTTTTGAAACTCTTCGTAATTTGTATTTTTTCTCGAATTCGAAAAATAGCCAATGCAACGTCGTGAACAAATTCGATGAAAAATTGGCCTTCTCATTTTTATAATGATGGTATGTTGTACAATTTGAAGTTGTCGTTAATGTTCGGGAAATTTTTTTTTACCAAAAATCAACGAGATGGACCCGTAGGAGATGTATTCGAGTTTTCAAAACGGCTCTTTAATTCCCTGCGCGATTATTCGTTGCTGAGATATCGATGATCAACGAAAAAAGGATTCTCTATCATTCAAAGTCGCATATCTCGGCAAAAAAATGTTGTAGAGAGAATAACAAAAAAGGAAATTGCGGGAGAAGAACCAAGCTAACTCGCCAATACACCCATTGAACTAGAAAACATTTTCCCGAGCCGGTGGACCCTTGAAAATGGAAAATAAATGGAAAATTTGTGTCTCTTGCTATTTCTCACGAACGCAAAATAACCGTAGGTTGAAAAAAAATTTTGTCCGAAGATATCGAAACTAGAGACTCGGAGCTTCAATTTGCTTTTTTTGCGATCTCGATACGACCATTTTTCACCGAGATACAGCGCTTCAAAGAACACGAAAAATAATATTTTTTTTCGGAATTTTTTTACATTGGTGTATATCTATATATATGGGCGTGTTTGGGGCTGTTTGGGTTAGCGTTTGGGTTTGTTTGGGTTTGTTTGGGTTAGCGTTTGGGTTTGTTTGGGTTTGTTTGGGTTTGTTTGGGTGTGTTTGGGTTTAGACCGAATTTTTCAAAGTGCTGTATCTCCGCTAATAATGGTCGTATCGAGATCGCAAAAAAAGCATTTTGAAGCTTAAGGCCTCTAGTTTCTATACCCCGCGGAAAAAATTCACATTCTTAAGGGGGTGAGGTGGCTTTTTGTGTATCTCTGCGAAAAATGGTCGTATCGAGATGCGAAAAGAAGCATGTTGAAGCTTGAAGTCTCTAGTCTCGCGATCCATCGGCGAAAATTTTTACCCTTAAGGGGGTGCAATTGTTTGGGGCGTATTTCTGCGAAAAATGGTCGTATCGGGATGCAAAAAAAAGCATTTTGAAGCTTGAAGTTTCTAGTTTCGAGATCTTTCGGCAAAAATTGTCACTCTTAAGGGGGTCGAAATCGTGTGTGGCGTATCTCAGCGAAAAATGGTCGTACAAAGCTGCAAAAAAAAGCATTTTAAAGCTCAGAGTGTCTAGTTTCGAGATCTTTTGGCGAAAAAATTTCACTCTTGAGAGGGCGAAATTAGTCGTAAAAGTTTGCATGGCAAATGTGATTTCTTGCGTGTATCAAATTGAAACTTGGAACATAAGCACCTTCGAATGTGTAGAAGTGCACTGATAAGGGATTTAAAGAAGAAAAAAAAAAACGAAAATTTTGTTTTTGAAACTCTTCGTAATTTGTATTTTTTCTCGAATACGAAAAATAGCCAATGCAACGTCGTGAACAAATTCGATGAAAAATTGGCCTTCTCATTTTTATAATGATGGTATGTTGTACAATTTGAAGTTGTCGTTAATGTTCCGGAAATTTTTTTTTACCAAAAATCAACGAGATGGACTCGTAGGAGATGTATTTGAGTTTTCAAAACGGCACTTTAATTCCCTGCGCGATTATTCGTTGCTGAGATATCGATGATCAACGAAAAAAGGATTCTCTATCATTCAAAGTCGCATATCTCGGCAAAAAAATGTTGTAGAGAGAATAACAAAAAAGGAAATTGCGGGAGAAGAACCAAGCTAACTCGCCAATACACCCATTGAACTAGAAAACATTTTCCCGAGCCGGTGGACCCTTGAAAATGGAAAATAAATGGAAAATTTCTGTCTCTTGCTATTTCTCACGAACGCAAAATAACCGTAGGTTGAAAAAAAATTTTGTCCGATGATATCGAAACTAGAGACTCGGAGCTTCAATTTGCTTTTTTTGCGATCTCGATACGACCATTTTTCACCGAGATACAGCGCTTCAAAGAACACGAAAAATAATATTTTTTTTCGGAATTTTTTTACATTGGTGTATATCTATATATATGGGCGTATTTTGGGCTGTTTGGGTTTGTTTGGGTTTGTTTGGGTTAGCGTTTGGGTTTGTTTGGGTTTGTTCGGGTTTGTTTGGGTTTGTTTGGGTGTGTATGGGTTTAGACCGAATTTTTCAAAGTGCTGTATCTCCGCTAATAATGGTCGTATCGAGATCGCAAAAAACGCATTTTGAAGCTTAAGGCCTCTAGTTTCTATACCCCGCGGAAAAAATTCACATTCTTAAGGGGGTGAGGTGGCTTTTTGTGTATCTCTGCGAAAAATGGTCGTATCGAGATGCGAAAAGAAGCATGTTGAAGCTTGAAGTCTCTAGTCTCGCGATCCATCGGCGAAAATTTTTACCCTTAAGGGGGTGCAATTGTTTGGGGCGTATTTCTGCGAAAAATGGTCGTATCGGGATGCAAAAAAAAGCATTTTGAAGCTTGAAGTTTCTAGTTTCGAGATCTTTCGGCAAAAATTGTCACTCTTAAGGGGGTCGAAATCGTGTGTGGCGTATCTCAGCGAAAAATGGTCGTACAAAGCTGCAAAAAAAAGCATTTTGAAGCTCAGAGTGTCTAGTTTCGAGATCTTTTGGCGAAAAAATTTCACTCTTGAGAGGGCGAAATTAGTCGTAAAAGTTTGCATGGCAAATGAGATTTCTTGCGTGTATCAAATTGAAACTTGGAACATAAGCACCTTCGAATGTGTAGAAGTGCACTGAGAAGGGATTTAAAGAAGAAAAAAAAAACGAAAATTTTGTTTTTTAAACTCTTCGTAATTTGTATTTTTTCTCGAATTCGAAAAATAGCCAATGCAACGTCGTGAACAAATTCGATGAAAAATTGGCCTTCTCATTTTTATGATGATGGTATGTTGTACAATTTGAAGTTGTCGTTAATGTTCGGGAAATTTTTTTTTACCAAAAATCAACGAGATGGACTCGTAGGAGATGTAATTGCGTTTTTAAAACGGCACTTTAATTCCCTGCGCGATTATTCGTTGCTGAGATATCGATGATCAACGAAAAAAGGATTCTCTATCTGTTGATGAAAATTGTAAAACACATGAATATTTATTTCCCCTTATTTATAATGTATTCAAAACACTACATTTTTTAATTTTACGGTATTACTGGATAGACCGTCGGAGAAAAAGTTAGTCTCAAATGGGCGAATTGTAAATTTACAAGTTTATATCATATTGTACGAGTTTAGCCTTATAAGCAGCTAATTTAATAATAAATTAACACTGAGAAATGTTATTGTTACATTTTCCATACCAACTGAAGTCAAATTCGACGACATTGGCGTGTGCTTGACTGATGTTTTGTCGGTGATTGTACATCTGTTTCAACTGGACAACAAAAAAATTTCTCAATTTGTAAATTCAATTAATACGTTAAGATAATCTTATTATTATCAATTATCGCCCAAAAACTCAATATATGAATTTTCCAATGATTGCTATTAATGAATTTTTAAAAAAGGCGATATTCTTTATTATTTTGATTAATTTCTCGACAATTACTCAGTCGATTTATTTGAAACTTTGCATAATTAATTGCTAATTTGCCAATTTGCCAAAAAGGCTTTGGATAATGATGAAAATATACGAATAAAAAAAATGAAAAAAAAATATATCGGTTCATTCCAACGATGTAAACTTCAACCCCATTTTCCGGATTGGACCAAAAAATCTTGAATAGATATTAATTCTTTTCATAACTTATATATTTAAGGTATTACTGGATAAATGAAAAATTTCTTAATCCTAAATTGATTAAATCGAACCGCGCCGTATCTCGACGAAAACGTCACCCAGGTGACTCGCGCGATAAAAGTGTCCCCGACTCCGTTGGACTTCTCACGACACAAAAAAAAATCAATTGTTATATAACACACGAAAATTTGTTACATTTTCTCCACACGGATCCTCAGCTGTTAGTTTCTCGGCTCATCGAGTCGACACTGAGCCGACACCGATATATGTCGAATGCGTCATGAGCGCCACTCCTGAGCGCCCGCATTCGCGGGAACTAAACTCTACGAAGTTCGTGCGACATATGCTCGAAATCGTCAACAAATACCAACTAATTATAGATTCCCACAGATTTCCTGAAATATGTGATGGAATCAAATGATTCACGTGCCAAAATGTGTGTTTTGAATATGGTTACGCGGCTCTTCTCCCCTCCAAGTTGTGACATGAGCCAAACTTTTTATTTCACATCATATCTATCACGGCTTCAGCATGGTAATATAATTTACTTTTTTTTTTGATTCAACAAATTCCATGAGAAGACAGCCGTTCGTCTATCAATTTGACATTGTTTGATCAAATTTCGTGAAATTCTGAAGAGCCGTTTAGGAAATCCGTGGGTATCTACTATCCCGATCTGCCATACCGATGGAGCCGGGGTACCGTTCCGTCTTAACGCGCCCATGCAGAGCGGGAAAAAATATCAGAACGGTTCGTTGAACGAAACGCTCTATGATACGGAACTATGGGTATAGGCTATTGTGCGCAGTTAACAAACAAGGAAAGAGTATATCTTCGCTATGGTCTAGAGATGCACGTGATTCTGTAGTGTGAGTAGCAATAAAATGCTGTGGATATCTCGAACGCTTATATTTTTGGTTACGGTGAAAAAATAGAATTAGTAGCCTCTATTGCTTCTTACACGTGTACGATTATGCGCATTATACAGAAACAGAGAATAAAAGAAAACGTCTTACGTGACAACGCTATAGAAAACCGATTAGCCTTGAATATATACATATATAGGAAATGTGATTTTTTTCTAAAATCCACTCCCGACATAAGCATGCTCGACATTTTCAATATATACTACCGGCGAAAAGTTTGCGGACAAAAATTCTAAAAAGTTTCGGAACGATTTTTTATGCTATTTCGCCGATAGTTGAAATAAATGAATTTAATAAACGGCATTTTAAAGCAGAGGAATTCACCTTCATTGCATTTTTTTATATTTTTTACTATTTTTTTTTACGTCAACGATAATTAAATCATCTGATTTTTTACCGAAAATGGGTGAAAAAAATGTCGAAAAAAAAAATCTGAACAAATTCTCGCGAACTCAACGAAAACCGATTCAACTTTTTACTATCTCGAGATTTTCCTGGAATCCTTGTCGTTGCACGTTATTTTTTAAATTGTTTCTTTTTTCAAAAAAATCAAAACATCTTCAGAAAAACAAATCTTACGAAGCTTTAAAAAAAAAAAAAATTAGAGCTTGAGCTTCCCCCTTTATGATTCCGGTCAAGGAAATGCATAAAAAAATATTGTCTGGAAACGGGTCCCACCAGAAAACGGAAAAAAATGCGAAAATCGTCGTTTTCGAAAAAAGGTACCAGTTGTAAAAAAAAAATGGTAAAAAATTAGAAAAAATGGAATGAAGGTGAATTTCTCCCCTTCAAAATGCCTTTATTAAATTCATTTGTGTCAATTATCGGCGAAATGGTATAAAAATCTTTCCGGAACTTTTTTGAATTTTTGTCCGGAAACTTTTCGCCGGTAGTGTATACTCGAGCAAAGTCGCGGGAAAGTCTAATATTACCCTATATTGATCATTAAACACAGAATCGTTCGAGAATACTTAGTGTGCCACGTAAAACCTAATGCGATATTAAATTCCCATATAATCATCATCCAGGTTGAATGAATTTTATATCACCTTAAATGTATTCCAAAGACAGTATGTCTTTCAGTACTGGCGGTTTTGTGTGTTGGAGAGCCCGCTAATAAGCTGAAAAAATGAGCCCTCGCAATATCTAGAGCATGAAGATAACAGGATTATAGATGTCCTGAAAGGATCTACCCTAGCCCAAAAGTCCCCGAAACCCTTAAAAATTCCATTTAGTTCTCTACCGCTTTTTTCCTCATTTATTTCGCGTTCCCCTGTCCTGTTTCCTCTTTGGCGTGTTGGGCCGTTATCCCCTGGATCCCTCTCTGTGTTTTCCAGCTGTAGGCTCGTCATTTTTGCATCATTACTCACCACTCGAGATCTACACCCAAAGCGTATGCTCGAACACTATCGACCACGGTATATACTTTTTTTTTAAATCTAATTGACTCGCACATTTCAGGCAAAAGTAAAATTGTGTGCTATCGACCGCGTGGAAATTTTTCAGTTTTTCGCCAATTCCGGTAATATTATAAAGTTCCTGAAACAAATAGAGATAGTATTTTTATCTATTTTTGCGAAAATCCGTGGAGGGAAGTTTAGATTTTTGAAAAAATGTCTGTGCGGCTCAAATTTTCTTTAAGGTTATTTATAGAATTTTTTTTTGGGGCCGAGTTGAAATTCCGAACTTTGAATGCTCCGACGGTTTAAAATTCCTAATTTTAATGTTCTGAAAGTACAAGTTTCGTAAACATCATGCCAGCGAAAGTCTACACAGTTGACTGTAAATGATGTAGAACGGTACGAGTAGCGATAGAAAAAGGATACAAATATGATTTCTTATACGAGATAATTTCCAGAAACAGTATGAAGATCAACGCTTTATTTGAACGACCAGTAATACGACATACAAAACTCCGAATACGTAATATTAAGCATGCCACAAAATTCCAAAATTTTTTAAATATAAAACGAGCTATATCAGAAAGTTTAAATATAATAAAAGCTAATAAGAGCGTTCGTCAGGTTCACGAAAGTTTTGGACTCCGAAAATCATAGCTTCGATCATCCAGCTTGCGAAAACTGAAGTTTAGATAGTATAAGATTCCGATAAAGAACGTTCAGAACGTTCAAAATTCCGAAAACTCACACATAAAGCAAATAGCAAGTTAGGCTAACGCGTGTAGATGGCAGTACCGCCACTTATTTTGACGATGTTCAGATTTTCGGAGTTTTGGTCTTTCGGGTAAAATTCTTTCGGAGTTTTGATCTTTCGGAGTTTTGATTTTTCTTGGTAGAATTTTTCCAGATTTTTTATCATCCTTCACGTTTTATTGTGAACCAATAATTGAAGGATGTTTAACTATCGATGATTCTTATCGATATTCTTATTTTCGGAAATTTTCCCTGTACAAACCTTCGCCATTCAGGAACTCGAATTTCTAACACTACAATTTTTCGGAACTGTGGTCTCTCTAATTATGGAAAGTTGATACTTGTTTTATATGCTGTGTTTTCATGTCGACGCTTTATCAGTCGGTCCCATGATTATTGTCATTTAATTCCTTAGTGTACTATTATATTCGGTTATATGATAATTCTGTTTACAAAATTTTGAAATGATAAATTTCCCGAAATATTGATTACTAATAAATTCGAAATTGTCAGCGTTCTGATTAATCAAAGTTTGGAATTTGAACCCGGCCCCAATTTTTTGCAGAGTATTGAGAGAGTGTTGCGGAAGAAATGGTTTATTTTCGGGACAATCTGTGAAAGGGTTTAGATATCAAGGGCGTCTAAATTTATAATAAAATATTTTCACGATGTTTTTTTTGCACATATGTAGCATATTATATTACAGAAGAGAAGAAGTGATTCAATTTAGCGGAAATTGGAAAAAAAGTTTAGATTTCCAATGCCTTTGAATTTTTTCGAATAATAAATTGAAAACGAAGGCGAGATAATGTTACATAAAAAAAAGATTGAATTCTATTATAGAAAATAAAATCGTACAAGATAGGAACTCGTACATTTCTTAAAAAGAATGCTTGAACGCGCAGGCATGTTTGTTTCTTTTACAAAAAGCTTCCTTTGTGACAAAGCCAAAATTGAGACCGGCGTATTCATGGTACTGACGTATACTAACGATCAAAATTCAGTCTTATTCATAGAAATAGCTTTGAGTAAAAAAACAAGCCTGCGTACACGACTTGTTTTGATGAAAATAAAAATTAGCGGAAGCAATGAGCAAGTTTTTTTCTTTTAACGTTTGTCTAAAATAAAGTTGGTTTTTATTCATTAAATCCAAGTAGTGATTTGTATTCGATTATAGTATTCGTATTTGTATTCGAATGTTCAAATAAACAACGGCCTGACAGATGTACCTACATGTATCGATCGGAAATCCCCGTGAGCCGGACGTTTCAGCAGTTCGCCGTGGAAATCAACTTCTAAGTAGTTGGATTGATAAATCGCCCCAAAGCAATTTACGAACTAACCACCCCCAGTTGGAGGGAATCCGTTAAGCGGCAAAAAGTTGTAGAGGTGAGTATGGTTTGAGGAGGAATCATATCGAGGACGAGGGAAGTGACACGTTCATCACTATTAGGGATAAGGATACCGTCCTTACTGAATGGATACCCCTGAGAGAGTCTCACGCTTGCCCATGTCATCATATGTATATTGGTGCCGGAATTGTGTATATCGACAGCTGTTTGCTTGGTGGTTGTTCGAAGGAATATATGTTCCCTTAGGATATATCTACATCAAAGCTATACACGAATAATAATTATACAGCTATGATATAGTATCTAGCACGATAAAGCATACAACCAATGGGTTATAAATGAAATTTATTACAGTTCCGCAAAAAAAAAAAAATTTAATTGCAGAAATATTGGGCCATTACCGTTCTCTCTTATCATTGACGCACTTTCTTTAACAGGATGGTCATTACCAAATATTCGAACATAAAAATGTAAAAAAATTGGATATTAATACAAACAAGTATACAATACATTAAATTGTTGGGCTAAAATGATCAATGGTTGATTCTAACCCAAATGCAAAAAGTCATTTGTAAAGTAGCGGAAAATTGGATGACCCCGACTAGAAATTTTGATCCGGCAGCCTGAAGACTGATCAGGCCCCGATCAGGCTGCGGTCCCGAATGCGGTAGTACGGCACGCCTGATCAGGGCCGGATGTCCACCGGCTCAATGGAACCGTAGTACGGGCGTAAAAAGGCACTCTGATTAGGCCAAAGTAAGGTAGCCTGTGCGGCGCCGTAACACGGCGTCGATGGACGCCTTGTCCATGGGCGCGTTCAGCTCTAGAATTAGAAGACGTAGGTTCGAAACCCGAGGTTAGGCAAAAACTTTCACAAGGCAAAACACGTTTTAATCCAATTATCATATATGTAGGACCATAAATAAAGCATATGGAAACAAAAATTACTACCAGAATTTTTTTATTCATCATTTGTTGCCTTTTTTATTTTTCATTTCAGGCACGGCAGCCGGATCCGGGTCGGATGCTAAAAAGCGTTACACGCCTGATAAAGCCCTGATCCGGCCGCCTGTTCAGTGCCGTAGTACGGGATACGGATGCCGGATCCAGCCCTAGTCAGCCCCGTAGCAAAATTTCTAGTCGGGACGTTGGTTTTCGACGATTACATTGTCAGTTTTACAACAAATCTTTTAAAAAATCTATAGAATCTTTCAAAAGATTCTTATAAAAATACTACCATGGCGATAAATTTTCGATGAAATTTGACCCAGTCTGCTAAGCGCGGACCTTTTAAGATATGCAGCGACGAGAGGTTAAGGAGGTACGATCATGGGGTCGAATCCAACTTTCGGGCCTGACATTTTTATATGACATTGACGGATACGTTATGCATCCTTTGGAAAAATTTGACCTATATTGACCGTTCAGTTTTTTCGCAATAAAATTGCAAAGTCGAGCACTTTGAGTTAGTGAAGCACGTCGTCTTACGGAGACGGTCGACCGGAAGTGCGGTGATCGCGGTTTTGCTGCTCACGTATTCAACTAAGGTCGTTGAAAACTGAAATTTGATAAATTAGACATAATAGATATTGTAAAAAATCGAAAAATCGAACTTCAACGTGTAGTTCAAGCACTACATTGTAAAACGGTTTCAACTTCCGGTTGAATATTATCATAATGACGAAATAGTACCCATAGACTTGCCAACGTTGGGTGCAAAACCTGATTCGTTTGGCGAGCATAATCCAGCTCTGTAGCGAGATTCTGTAACTCAGTTACGCAGTATTCGTTATCGCTGGCTAGCGATAGCCAATCGCATGCACGATCAGAAGAAAGGGAGCCGCTCTTATTGGCTGTCGCTAGCTAACGATAACGAAAATGGTCGCTACACCGAGTTACAGAATCTCGCTACTGCTTGTAAATCGTCATGAAGACTCCAGAGTCGTTGAGGATCTAATTTTCTAATTTTTATTAGTAAATATGCAATAAATAAAATATTTACCACAAATTTGGCACTTTGGGATCGACAATACAACATAGGGTAACATAAATCAGAACACCCGTGGGATTACATAAATTTAGTCTCTTTGTTGACTCTGAGGGAGTAGTCCTACCTCCTTAAGGTCTGATCCTCATTCCGAGGACCCACTCTATTGGCTCCGTGCGCAACACTAGCGCTGCATATTGTTCGTATTTTTGTGGGCTCTGTCAAAAGCTCTGTGATTGTGATTATAATATTCTGATAAATTATAAAAATCAGAGTCGCGTCTCAATTGCAACTCCAACGACGGCGTCGTCGGAACATCATGCTTGACTACAATCACTCTGCTTGACTGTACAATACCATTTTCGATACGGTTATTACATGTTACTTTGGATGGATACACTTGTCTACTGATTCTAATATTGGTAGCTGGTAAAAATGCTTCACTCTACTGCAGTTTTACTACGTTACAATACCAGTATTTACAAACATCAGAAACATCTCCGACTATTGACTTTATTGTATCCGTTGGATAACCTGCGCTGCTATCACGCCAGAAACTATTCCAAGATCAAGAGAATCATGCATCCGACGTCTTCAAAAATCTGTCGAGGTTAATGGCCATCACTTCGAACACTTGTTACAATCAATTTTCTGCACAAAAAATTAAATTACATTATTCGGATATTCTTATTGCCAATACCATCACGATTTCCCGTTTTTACACGTGTATGTTGGTGAAAAATCATTTCAAGCTCATGATATCATAGGTCGTTGGATTCGTCTGAATATCAACTACAACGTCTTAATAAAAAAAAAAAAAACATGTTCCCATTTGAAAAACCATTGATGACCTTGAGAAAGCAAAAACTATGACCTTGACAAAAATGAATTTTTCACCACTGCATCAGCCCTTCAAAATCAATCAAATTACCTCCTAACATTTTTTTCGTCACTCTAAAGGCAACGGAGATATTTGGGGTGATCACGTTAAATGGTCCGCCCTGTATAATCGCTTTTATTAAAATTGCACAAACATATGTTGTGTTGCCGTACCTCTAATGATAAATAAAAATTTTGTTTTCAGACCGAAATGAGCATAATTTTTTAAACTGGTGTCAAGAGTATAACTTACAATATTAATTTCCAACCTCAAACTCAATCTCACGGAATACTGTTGGTATTGGCTAGACACGACAGGGACGTAGAAGACATATGGACAAAACATGACCTAAATTGAATGATTTAAGTTCGTGTCATAAACCATATATTGCTTACTTTTTTCTTCTACCTGCAGCTTTCCATTCGTTGCATTGTTCTAACTTCCAATTGGGCGTAGGGAATCGATAAAATTTGCGTTTACTATTTTTCCAGTATTTTTGCAATGTATCACACAGCATCTGTTGGGGTCTATTTTTAATAAAAAGACATTTTTTATTTGATTGCAAAAATCTCGTACTACGCTCATACAGATATGCCAGATAAATAGCCGAGTTTATAGCAATTTTATCCACTGCGGACGTTGCGTTCGATTTCATTACCCCCACCCTAAACTCTGCATGGAGCCAGTACACGCAATTTTCTTCCGTTTTCATTCCCGTCGTAGAAAATTTGAAACTGCCCTGATTTTATCTTTTTCTATACGGGTAAAAAGGAGAGCTTCTCAAAATCGTCAAGTAACGAGTCTGTAATTTAACCGACCAAAAAAAGATGAGGATTAAAGGAACGTAGCCTAAAGGAGTAAGCGTGCTTTAAGGCAGTAGTCTGCTTTACAGGCTTCAAAAAATCGATTTTTCGTTTTTGTCTTAAATCTATTCCAAAACTATCCAAGAATATGTGTTCAAAATTTTAGAGGCCAATTCGACATATTTTCGAAGCTAGATCAGTTTTAGTGGCCGAGCGTCGAGCAGGTGCGAATGCTCGGGCAGAACTTTACAGCCCGTTTTCTCGAGTTTTCATTTTCACAAGTTTTGGAAAACGGTGCCGGCGATAGTAAAAATAATATATGTCCGATCGAAAAAAACCAAAGTGATCTAGCTTCAGTATTGAATTATCTTCTATTTGAACTAAAAAAGTTGGACAAAAGTACTATTTAAATTACTTGTTTTGCAACTTAAAGTGAATTTTTTTTTTCAAAAAAGTGAATTTTTTTTTCAAACTTCGAAAAAATTTGGAATTTCGTCATTTCTTCGGTATTTTTTTAGTTCATATAGAAAAGGAACTTATAAAAACTAAAAAAAAATTTGGTTCCACTGTTTCAGATGCATCGCACGACCTCCATCACCGGCACCGATTTACGAGTGCACACTCCAGGCGCCCCAGAAAAATCGTTACAACTTTGGCAAATTTCAATAATTTGTAATAATAAAAATTGTTTTTTAAAGCTTGAATATAATATACTATCGTCTCAAAATTTCGTTTACCGCAATCATTTCCTTCCCTTTCAAAAAAATTGTTGAAAAAACGCTTTTTTTTCGGCTCCTAAAGCAGACTACTGCCTTAAGTGAACGTGCCTCGTTAGCCTGGAATATTTGCAATGGAGTAAAAGAGCCTTGAAGAAAGCAAAGAGGATGAAAAACTTATTCGACAGCCGATAAAGGTTGAATATCGAGAGAATTTCTACGGGTGTGAAAATTTTGAAGAGATTGTCGTTGATGAAATATTAATCTCTAATTCCCGTCACGAACAGAGTATCGCCTTCGTATCCTTGAAAGTTTTGCGAAAGGTCGAATCGCGAAAAGCTTCGGCTCAAACGAGCCGTTATATGTATATATATATATATATGTATATATATATATAAACATACACGCGTCGCTCGTAAGTAATCGCAGACACCATTTGCGGAGTGATAATAAAAACTAACCAGACAATGACATAACTTTCTTTTCGTTTCTTTTTCTCGGCGAGACAAAGTTTTATATCGTCCCTAATATTTATTCTCACCTAACAGATAATGGATAATTTTGATTTCAAACTCTTAAAGTGAAATGTACTTGTCTCGTGAAATTTGTTGGTTTTTTGTCGTTTTTTTTTTTTCGAAAGGCACATTCGAGAACAATGTAATCCTGAAAGTTCGTGACGCGACGAAAGATCGCGCCAGGTTCAACTTACAAGTAATTCTCGTGGAGAAAAAAAAAAGTTTTGTGTTTTAAGCGAAGATAAATGGGGGAGCTTTGAATGATCAGAACGCTCAAAATTCCGAATTTATTAGCTAGTACTCAATTCTTCTGGAAATTTATAATTCCAAAATTTTCTAAACAGAATTATCATATAAACGAAAATAATAGTATACAAAGGAATTAAATGGCAATAATCATGGAACCTACTGATAAAGCGTTGACATGAAAACACAACACATAAAACAAGTATCAACTTCCGATAATTAGAGAGTCCGCAGTTCCGAAAAATTGTAGTGTTAGAAATTGGAGTTCCTGAATGGCGAATGTTTGTGAAGGGAAAATTTCCGAAAATAAGAATATCGATAAGAATCATCGATAGCTAAACATCCTTAAATTATGTGTTCACAATAAAACGTGAAGGATGATCAAAAGTCTGAAAAAATTCTACCACGAAAGATCAAAACTCCGAAAGAATACTACTTCAAAAGATCAAACTCCGAAAAAATTTTACCTAAAACGCCAAAACTCCGAAAAACTGAACATCGTCAAAATAAGTGGTGGTGCTGCCATCTAAACGCGTTAGGCTAACATGCTATCTGCTTTATGTGTGAGTTTTCGGAACTTTTAACGTTCTGAACGTTTTTCAGCGGAATCTTACACTATCTAAACTTCAGTTTTCGCAAACTGGATGATCGAAGCTATGATTTCCGGAGTCCAAAACTTTCACGAAACTGACGAATCTCTTATTAGCTTTTATTATATTTAAACTTGCTGATATAGCTCGTTTTCTATAATAAAAATTTCGTAATTTTGTGGCATACTTCATATTATATATTCGGAGTTTTATGTCATATTACTGGTCGTTTAAATAAAGCGTTCATCTTTTTCATACTATTTCTGAATATTATCTCGTATAAGAAATCATATTAGATGAAGTAAAAAGTACTGAGCGTTTTTTCGCTTTATTTCGACGATGAAATTAACATAGTTAGGATTATCCGATTTAGATCAAATATGCGCCGTTTTGTTCGATAACTTTTGTCCATTTTGAAGGCAATTTCATAATTCCGCGATTGAAGAAGTCCTCGTCCCTATTGGTAAAAAACTTGACCAGCTCATTTTCACAAGCCTCTCTTGAGGCCAGCTTTGTACTATCAAGAACATTTTGCAAATGCTTGAAAAAGTGATAATCGCTTGGTGCCAGGTCTGGGCTATACGGCGGGTGCGATAGAACCTCCCATCCAAGCTCTCGGAGCTTCTGGCGCGTCGTTAAAGATGTGTGCGGCCTGGCGTTGTCTTGATGGAACACAACACCCTTCTTATTGGCCAATTCTGGCCGCTTCTGGTCGAACGCCTGCTTCAATCTGGTCAGTTGTTGACAGTAGAGGTCCGAATTGAGTGTTTGTCCCGATGGGAGCAGCTCATAGTGGATGATTCCCTTCCAATCCCACCAAACACACAGCAAAATTTGGGCCGACTCACCGCGATTGAACCATGATCTTTTTCGGCTGTTGTTCTCGTATATGACTCATTTTTCATCGCCAGTCACCATCCGCTTAAAAAATGGATCGATTTCTTTACGTTTCAGCAAAGAAACGCAGGCATCAATTCGGTCCAAAAGGTTCTTTTGCGTCAATTCGTGTGGCACCCATACATCGAGCTTCTTCTTGAGACTAGCCTTATGCAAATGGTTCCAAACGGTTTTCTGGCTTATCTTCCTTTCCTTGGGCAATGGAGTAAGTGCTCACATGCTGGTCCGACTCGACGATTTTCATGATTTTATCGACATTTTCGACGATTGGCGTACCGGCGCGTGCCTCATCTTCAACGTCCATATTACCAGAACGGAATCGTTGGAACCACCGCTTTGCTGTTGCATGCGATACTGTATTGAGTTCATAAACAGCACAAATTTTTTTGGCCGCCTGCTCCGCCTTTTCACTTTGACCGTAGTGATACTGAAGAATGTATCGAATTTTCTCTTTTTTTACCTCCATTTTGGAACGCTATAACACACAACTGGCTTCACCAAACACAAAACTGTCAAAGAACTTTTTTTGAAGCGTAATGTCACCTTTAAATCGCCGTATAGTATGACCTGTTGGGATGTATACATCGTGAGATATGGCTCACTAAAGACATCTAGCGGAAAACGCTCAGAACTTTTTACTTCACCCAATATTTGTATCCTTTTTCTATCGCTACTCGTTCTACATCATTTACAGTCAACTGTGTAGACTTGCGCTGGCATGATCGTTACTAAACTTGTAGCTTCAGAACATTAAAATTAAGAATTTTAAACCGTCGGAGCATTCAAAGTTCGAAATTTCAACCCGGCCCCGGACAAATAGCGCCACATATTTTTCCGTAGGATTTATCGTCTAAAATTTCTCTGTAAAATACAGACATTGGTTGATGAAGAGTCATCACGATTCGCATAAATTTTCTTTCAAAGTCGCGCGTATCGCTTAAAAATTTTGACTAATCGCTTGCAATTTTTGGAGAAAATTTTCTTTTTTTTGCCTAAAATAAATGAGTTTATTGCCGGTGGTGGGAGAGGATTGATCTAGGTGTGACATGGGAGCAGAAGAGGTTGAATAAAGAGGATAAAGCCCTCGAGAGTAGCATACTCGAGGGAAACTTCAAACGAAACAACACAGTGTTGTGTCTCGCATTCGAATACACACGTACATACGTGATCGTACAGGTTGTGTGAAAAACGGCACGAGGCACAAGCAAACTCACCGCAATATGCTTTGATGGACGATGTAAATGTCGTTCTATGTCGCGAGGCATTTATCTCGCAATTTTCTCGACGCTCGAAGCACACCAAAAGAACACATAGCTATACACAAACGTACGTCCATACTAGAGAAAAGCCCGATGTATTGTTATTTGGCAGGCTTTTGAAGGCCGCGAATCGAGCGCGACTTTTACCTTCGTATATTTTCCAGGGTGGAAGTTTGTCGACGTACGAGCGAGATAAATGGCGAAAGGGTTGAATCGGAGAGGGACCTAAATTTATAGACGCGATACAGTGTTGAAAGACTTGCCTCACGGGTCGAATTCAGGAAAATCATCGAATTTTTTTTCCACGAAATGTGCCCCCCCCCCCCTTAAGGAATAAATTCTGAGGGATGGTTGTTTTGTTGCATTTCGTATATCTGAAAGCGATATTTTGTTCTAGAAGAACTTTTTCACGTAACACGATCAGCTTTGTATCGTAAAATGATATGTAAAAAAATATTTTTAAAAAAAAACAAGCTTTTATTTAATGTAACTGAAAAGTAGAAAATATTTTTTCTCACCAAGTCACCTATATGTGACTATAAATAAAAACTTCGGGCCCTCAACTTTTTAAATGTTTAATTAAAGATTATATGTTTAAATTTTGAGCGCCCCAAGCTTTTATTTATAGTCACATACAGGTGACTTGGAAAGAAAAAATATTTTCTACTTTTCAGTACATTAGATAAAAGCTTCTTTTTAAAAAAAATGATTTCTTTACATATAAATTATTTTCTACTTTTTAGTCTTTACTTTTTTAAAGTCGAATCATGCAGTGTCACCTCTTAGATGCATGTTTGCAAAATTTCAGAGCTCTAAGTGGTCGGAAAGTGGGTGAAATATCGATTTTCCGTTTTGCATCTCAAAACAAGTGAAGTTATAATAAATAAAAACTTGTAAAAAATCATTGTTTTTACGTTCCAACCACTGAAGAAAGTCATTGCAGCGTGAATTCGACCGTGTACTGTCTGATTGCATTCGATAAAATAGAGGTGACAGATAAAAACAAATCTATAATTATATCCTAATTATAATCACAATTAACGCAATATCTGAATATTGAGGGATTGATCGAGCAAGC
The DNA here is from genome assembly GCA_963932345.1 of Ophion ventricosus. Taxonomy (NCBI): domain Eukaryota; kingdom Metazoa; phylum Arthropoda; class Insecta; order Hymenoptera; family Ichneumonidae; genus Ophion; species Ophion ventricosus. The sequence goes on from OZ010718.1 coordinate 9,574,267, forward strand.
ATCTTTTGAAACAAAACAGTACAAAATTCTTCCTTATACAAGGCTACTGGTTATTGGTCACGATTGCGTGAAAGGGTTTCAGGACATGTATTTCGCTACCAATTAACCAAGTAATGCTTTATGCAAAAGTGAAGCATTTTCGAGGTATAATTTTTATTATATTTTTTTAAGAGGGGGATAGGCAACTTCAAAAATTAATTTAAAAAAAACTGTTGTATTTAATTAAAGTTTTTAACTCATTTGTAATTTGAAGACACAGTAACATAGAATTATCAAGAATAAAATAAGAATAATCTGCCAACGATTTTGAATTAGAGGTCCACAACTCAGCAAGTCTAATCATTTTCAAAATTTTCTTTGACAAAAATGGAGGTTTTATTTTTAAAATCATTAAGTTACTTAGCTTGCAGGTCATTAAATAAAAACGCGTACACATTATTAGCTATCCAATAAGGATTTCATACAACAATGTTTTGTTTGTAATTTTTTAAGTTGTCTAAACTTAACTTTTAAAAATAATAAATATAATATCTCGAAAAATGTTTAACTTTTGCATAAAGCATCACTGGGTTATTTGATAGCGGAAAACATGTCCTAAAACTCTTTCACGGGATCGTGACCATTACCAATAACCCTGTATCATTTTGATCCATTTAAAGTATAGAATGAAACTTCCGAGGAATCAAGCATCAGATGCAATAAATCTGTTTTCGCATCGAAATGCCTTGCAAATAATTAACTAAAAAAGTAGATTTTTTTTTCTTCGTCGCGCCTCTACGTTGAAAATTTTTTTCCAGATAAATCTCAACCCAAAAATGTGCATTGACTCATTACGATTCGTTAAATATCTACTCCACGTTCCTAGAATTGCAAGCCCAAACAACCGGAGTTTGTTTGGGCTTGTGATGTTTCAGTGTTGCGTGCAAGCGTGAGTTTTTTTATGCCGAGTCATTGTGGTAAAGTGGAAAGATACGTGTACTCATATCACTCCAGGCAATTCGTGAAGGAAAAACTGTGTACAGCACCAGTTACATTTGACTAGTAGTAGCAGACGGAGTTGTGGTAGAGACCCGTTCGATACGTGCGAAAAACTTGACGGAACGTTTAACGATGCGTTTTTTCATAATCTGGTATCTGATGATAGCTTTAATAGCTGTACTATCCAATTGTGAGGAAGGTAAGTAGAAAAATAAGTCATGGAGAAGATGAAAAAAAAATTATTCCTGTAAGAATGAAAATCGATAACAAATTTACAAACTGCTGACATATATGTCTCGTCCTTAGAGTGTGACACGATGCCCAAAGACTACACTGACGTAGAATATACCGGTCCGGATCAATTCCCCATTACGGGTATAGTCCGCAATTGTTAACACCAGCAGCTATTGTGAAAAAATCGTGGAACTATATTTTTATCGTCGCATCTGTCGACCATGATCATTTGGTCACATTCGATTGGAGATGAGGATGAAATCATCGAAATATTATTGCGACCGGTTCTCCACCGATTCGTAATGTGAAAAAATAGTATGATACGAAATAAATATTTGTTTGGGAAATAAAAATGTGGAAGTGCAATTATTCTGTGTACTACTTCTATTATTATATTGACATTTAAAAAGCATGAGCTCGAAAAGTAACTTGTTTTTTTTTTGAAAATGTATTTCATTGAGACAATTAATGAACAGGAGTGAGTTGAAGTGAATTGATTGTACTTGATCTCAGGTTGAGGATATTAACCCTAAAACTCATGTACGGGGTATACATCCACCGCAGCCAACTTTTAAAGTGCGCTCCTAAGTTATAAATCGACATTGTCAACTAGGGTCCATGATCACAATTCAGTTTCACTACCTAGCTGCGAGGGCAGGCTGATAATGGCATCAGTTGCTCGTTGGTTGTCAGGCAAAACAGTTCTCAAGAGCGTCTGGGGTGGGTATTTACCCCAGTCTAAAGTTGCCGTTGGTGTTTCGTGACGGTAAGTGAATTTTCCCTTTTTTTTACCAGAATCAATATGTTTTACGTATTATTACGAAATTTAAGTAAAAACGGTCGTATACATTATCTATAGCCATATATTGTACATTTGATTCGAAAAAATGAATTAAATTAAAAGAAAAAAAATTAATTAAAAATATAAAACGGAGAACCTCCATAAAAAGTTTCGTCAAGTCTCTCATCGAGCCTCATCTGCGAGCAAGGCTACTTGTTCCGGATGTCCGGAGGGACTTGCAAGTTTCTATTAGTACCATCTTGCAAGAAGAAAAACCAACAGTACCGAGGGTTCGGTCAAAAAATAAGCGGCGAGATGTGCATTCTGTCCGACAGCAAAAGATCGCAAGTTTCAGGCTTTTTGTCAACGATGCCAAAGGGCCGCTTGCGAGGAGCACAGAACGGTGCATTGTTGCATTTACGCGATAGTAGAATGAGTCGACTGAACGCTTTCTTTATATTCTCATTTTTATGATCAGTGCTAATTATGTACTACATTCTCAATTTTAAAAAAGTAAAAAATATACGAAAAATCCCTGCAAACATTTTTTGTTGCATTTCCATTGAATCTTTCCATTTTTTACAAATACTGTATTTTCCCCATTTTCAGGTCACAAAATAAAAATTCTTTTTGAACGAAATATAATTCAACTAATTTTTTTTTGATAAGCTTAATGTTTCTTCGTTAAAACGTCGTGCAACACTTAAGAATCTGTTAAATAGAAAAAAAACATAATTTTTTGTTTAAAAAATGCGATTTTCGCTTGTTTTCAGCCTACCTCGGTGTTTAAATGGGTTGTTCACTAATACAATTTTAGTCAAATCGAATTTGCGTTACGCCATTCTCTTTTTCATCGAAAAGCGAAGCGATTCATTCACTGATGTTTCTCTTTACTACTCAATGGAGCGATTGTACCTAGAAGAAACGCGTCGGATGGGTATTTGCCCCAGTCATGAGTTAGAAGGTAGAAAAAATGATACATGAGTTCTAGGGTTAAATGTGGATCGACCTGGCGGATCCATCGTGCAGTCGCGAACAAAAAAACATATTCAACGCTAATTTCATTGGACTTTCTGTTCCAAACATAACTTTCCGACAGTATTGATGATATTGAAGTATTGACGTCGTTGAAACGCAACGAAAGTTTAGTAGTTTTTACTTTTTTTTTTCGCAAATTTAGGCTACGAAAAACACTCAAAGGTTTTTTAGGATTCTGATTGGAAATCTACAGCCCAAATTTGCTGAACAAGATTTTGCATGATGAAGGAAATGAAGAAATAAAAATGACAAAGGAATTTCCATTGCATTCCAACGATGCAAGCTTCAATATCGTCAGTATTGACCCAAAGGACAAAACTTTTTCAAGATTTTACGAACAACAAGTCTTCTCTGCAAAACGAGGCTAACTATCACCTTCCTTTCGCGAGTTCTTCTAGCAAAATTACCTCCATTTTGCAAGGGTTTTATGACCCCTCGGACAACAATTAATCTACTACAACCTACAATCATTATCACAACAATTATTTACCCGATCAATTACAATGAGAGTGCGAAGAACGAAAATATTAACTCACGTGCGAAACCATGGATGGATAATCCTGCGTTTTGTACAGCAGCAGAACGCCGACGAGATGTGCGATCGAAAAGACGATACCGGCGACGCAAGCGTGGCGAAGTCTTATCGGCAAAAGGGCGTAAGACATGTAGATGAAGAAACATACGGCCCAGGCGGCCGCCATCGGTCCACCGGTGCGCGAGTTTTTGATCCCTTTAGACTGCCCCATCAGCGAGGATTCCTCGTTGTCATCGATCTCGTCGAAATCGGTCAAAGATGCTAGATGAATACTCAGAGTGACCTGGAGTGCCACCAAAGTGACGAGAACGGCGCCGCTGATACCCGCGAGCCAGACCTCGTTCATTCCTGGTCTTGAAATAGCAGCCACGAGAACTGCGAAATATCGATGAGTCGCAATTAACGCGAAGGGAAAAAATAGACAAACGTATATTCGAAGATTTCAAGTGTTAACGTGACGGCCAAGGTCGCTTCACTTCGTTCGATAATTCAGAATATCATATGAGGACCTTCAGCGAAATCAATATGTACATACGTGATGAATTCTTTAGATGAACACTTCGTCAATATTCAATCGACACATATTCGGTTGAATATCTATTTTATTTTTTATTTTAAGTGTAAGACGATTCCACACTATAATTTACGTTTTATTCTCCAGGTCAAAGTAGATTACGACCTGCGCAATTATAGGAGCCATGTTTTATTACAGTAGAACGTCGATTATCCGAAACTCAATCATCCGCATTCGACGTTTGAAAAAGGTTAAGTATATATTGGGTCTATGCATAATTCCGTAGGGAAAATCGAGTAACTTTGAAACGCAAAATATTTACCAAAAAAAAAGTGATTTAAATCAACTAAATATGTTCCATTATGCTCAATGGCTTTCTGCTATCCTCCACGAGCTTCATTATCCCTCTTCCATAGACGTCCTGAGATCTTTGGCCGAAGAAGTCATCCAAGTGGTTTTTGAGGACGTTCAGGGAACTGAAGGTTTTATTATTCAAACTGTTCTGTGGCGCCCGGAACAAGTGATAATCTGAAGGTGCAAGATTCGGACTATACGATGAGTGCACCAAAACATCCCACCCAAGCCACCATAACTTTTGCCGAGTCATCAAAGAAACTTGCGGTCTAGCGTTGTCCTGATGAAATGCTCTTTGTGTTTGCTAATTCGGTCCACTTCTGATCAATTTCTCGCTTTAATTTGGCCAGTTGTGAGCAGTACTTGGTCGAATCAATCGTTTTGTTGGGTGGCAGCAATTCATAACAGACGATTCCTTTCCAATCCCACCAGATACAGAGCATTACCTACTTCGGGTGTAATCCATTCTGTGCGACCATCTGAGCCGCCTCCCCGAGTTTCGCCCATGATCTTCTTCGACTGGCATTGTTGTAGACAATCCATTTTTCATTGCGAGTAATCATTTGCTTTAAGAATGGTTCGTTTTGATGGCGTTTGAGCAGCAAACCGCAAGCTGAAATTCGGTTGATGAAATTCTTTTCGCTCAGTTCGTGCAGCACCCAAATATTAAATTTGCCTACCACCTCAAGCTTCCGTAAATGTCTCGAAACAATTGATTGGTCAACGTTGAGGTTATGTTCAATCTCTGTAGTCGTCAAATGCCGGTCGGAGTCGATTAAAGCCTTGATTTTATCGACATCAGTAGTGACTAGCGGACCGAGGCGAGGAATATCTTGAAGATCAAAATCTCCACAACGAAATTTCGCAGACCACTTCCGACACACACTTTCTCTTACGGCATTCTCTCTGTACACGATGCATATCTTTTTGTGAGATTGCAACGCGTTTTTGCCTTTTCGGAAATAATAAGCGAAATGCATCAAAAATACACATTTTTTTTCCTTTCATGTTCAAAATATAATTCAACTTCCTATACGGCATGGATCTCGATGGAGACTTTTTTTAAATGTCAGTACAAGTTTCAGCTTTCACTTAATATATGACACTTCATATAGTTGACGCATTTGCGAGTGGAGAAACAACTGCGAACGACATTTGTCAGAATTTTGCAATGGAATTATGCATAGACCCAATATATATATCTTTAACATAGATTGTATATTTTTTTTATATCATCCTTTTAGAAAAAAAAAGATTACGTTTCGATTATTCGAACGTTTGATTATCTGAACCATCTTCAGTCCCAATTGGTTCGGATAATCGAGGTTCTACTGTATACGAATGATTTTATTGCACGAACTCATGATCGCATAAATGATTGGGTCTTAGGCCGGTTTATTCAGTGACATGAGAATCAAATGGGTGTTCATTCGTTCAGTGTTAATTCATTATAAATTTGTATTTTCTCATCTATTTAGTCGTAATTTGAGTGGTAGATTTCAATAACTTGAAAATATGGCTATGCACCAGATTTGCTTGGAGAACCGCTTAATTATCAAATATAGGGATATTTCTTTCTTGAGTACTCTTTGAAAGGATTAATAAGTTTCGTGATCAAAACGATTGATATAGAATTGCACCGAAACACTCTAAATAATTATAAACAGATGATCGCTTGTGTTAAATTGAACAAAAAACCAGAGCTAAGTTATAAATTCCTCTTCTACCATAGCCTCTATTTTCTTAGCAATATAACTCGTTTTTTCAGGACGTATTGAGATTTAGTTTTGAATTCTCAAAGATATCTCGAAAACTTAGCATTCTTTTTGTCAACAATTAGGTATGTTTCGATGTAATTGGAAATAGCATTCGTACCGGCATAAATGGTGATGCAGGCGATGAGTGTTAGAGCGAGAGACAAATTTTCCGACCTCTGAACAAGGGTGAGTAGAGGCTGTTCACTGGTGAATATCAAGCGTAGGATGAGCAGTAGACCGAGCGCAAATGCCAAGCCTGCGAGTAGGCCAAGTACGTGTGTCATATTACTCTGATTCATACGAAGGAAGTATCGTTGATACAGCATCTCGACCTGTGTTAGATATTAAAGAAAAAAAATCATTTCAAAAGTTCATTACTGTGTACATAATTATTCTCAAATATTACTTCGAAGTCGAAACTCGGCTATAATCCATCCAACGAATATTTTCTTTACCAGCGAGGTTTTGTCAATCGAATAAATGTACATTGTTTGTTTTTTAGTTCAATAAATGACAATGTAAGTCGCAAAAAAATATTATTCGCAATGCGTGTTTGCGTGAAAAAATTCTCTAACGATATTATAAAAGTTACATTTGGTTAATTAGTCCTGCTACTTTGGTAGAAAAATCCTTCGGTAATATTTTTAACTCGAAACGGAATATAAAATGCCCGATTGACAAAGCATTTTTAACCAGCACGGATTTGAAGATCATTTTTTTTTCAATTAAGTCAATTTATACGCACTGAAAAAAATATTGTGTGGAAGCGTTTCTTTTTTTTCATCATACAATTGTCGAAACACCTTCGACAATCTGATGTCAATTCATATTCTATACATAATTACGTTTCTTTGTATTTTTATGGCAAATGAAGTTTTTCGTTAATTCTTTAATTATTGGATATTATGATATGCTTGTTATAACTTTTTTTCAGAGATAGTAACGCTTTGACCATGACCACTGTTCAAATTTGTATTCTTGAGAGACAATTGAAAAGGTAAACCGGCAGTTGCACAAATAAGAATTGGCTATTATCAGTATAATTATCATAAACGGCCTTAATTCTTAATTTCCAATTGAGAATAGTTGCCGAAGGTTGCCGTGATTTTCACGGATTCATTATTGCAACCGCGGCCACGCAGTTTAATATCATAGCATGATTGCTCTTACACATGAAGAAACGTTCGAGCCGGATAAAAAATGCAACGAAAAATGGGTCATTAAATGATATTTTTTTTCATTGTAAAGATCATGTGCGGTTTTTAAAGCAAAGTATTTTTTTCTTTTTTTTTCAACAATTAACAATGATATAGCACTTTGAAATTGTTGTTCTGTTCGGCTCGGCAAAAACGCGCCGAGAGCATCCGAAGTTACCCGAGCGCTCTGTGACGTCACCGCTCGAACGCCAGTATACGAACTACTCGTGTGATACGAGTATTCTGTCAACGATGGCAACGACAAAATCGTATAAGCCTTATTTCGTTCCTCTTTGTATAAATGCGACGAAAAGTGCTCCTAATAGGTATTTCTAAATGTGCCACAAGACATAAAACGTCGAAATCTGTGGTTCGATGCAGCACGACGTGTCAACCCGAAATCATCGTCCACTTATTTTTGCTGTGAATACCACTTTGATGTCAGTGTAAACGTATTATAACATACACTGTGTTGAAATATTTTTTTTTGACTACGTCTTTTTCAAAATGCTTATGATACGTAGCGGCAATAACTGACACAATTTATCAAGTCTCTCCTAACCTAAAAACGTTCAGTTATCCACGGTCGGTAAATTACTGGAATTTGCTTTCACGAATCCACTTTCACTCATCGATGCACAAAAATTAAACTATATTTCGACTTTTTCAGAATGCTCGAGATTTTTAGATGTAAAATGACACAAAACGTTACTTTTGTATACACTCGCGTGTAAGCCGTATACATAGCCTATTCGGTCGCGTTCGAGCGATGACGTCACAAGCACCAACGCCGATAGCGTGGCATTTCGCGCCAACATCTACAATTTAAATTATCGTGATATAAAAACAATTAATAATTATCTTTTGA